>CAJHQQ010004674.1:0-24983 GCA_905132885.1 Moricandia moricandioides | reverse complement strand
AAATAGTGTGATCCGTACAAGCAGTCCAGTCTCAACCTAACTTGGTGTAGAAGGCAAGCAATGGAGTTTGCTTGCATTGTGATCACGTGTGTAGACTTGTCTGAGGCTCTGGATGACTATGACCTGAGGAAAGAACTGTTGGAACAAGAAAACAAGAGAGAGTCACATGCTGGTATAAGGAGGAGAGAGGCAAGGGAGCTGTCACTTTCACACTTCTGGCTGAGCCATTTTGTCTCTACTTGGCTAGTATTGTTTATTCATTTCTGTATGCAAGTTGTGTATCTCTATTTAAATGCTGTAACCAGAACCAGAATGAATTAAGGGAATTATTCTCCTCTCTCTCATCTATTTTCGAAATCCCTCTCTCTCTCTCTAGTTCATCATGTTCTTCATTCTCCAGAAACAAACTCTCAAGTAAATCTCTCATTCTAACAAGGAGTTGTGATGAAGAAGTTATCTCAACTTTAACCGAAGTGATTTCAGTTTACCCTGTTTGGAGATTTTGCAATTTCTTCTTGATTCTAACCAAACCAGAATGAATCATGATGTAAGAATCTTGATTTGGACTCATAAATCAGTGGATAATCACCCTGAAATTGAATGAATATCATAGGAGTTAAGATGAAGAAGTTATCCCACTTTTAACCGAAGTGATTCCAGTTTACCCTGTTTGGAGATTTTGCAATTTCTTCTTGATTCTAATCAAACTAGAATGAATCACTATGTAAGAATCTTGATTTGGACACATAAATAAATGTATAATCACCCTGAAGTTGAATCAATATCATAGGAGTTGTGATGAAGAAGTTATCTCACCTTTAACCGAAGTGATTTCTGTTTACCCTTTTTGGAGATTTTGCATTTTCTTAAATCAGAATGAATCACGATGTAAGAAGATTGATTTGGACTCATAAATTAGTGGATAATCACCCTGAAGTTAAATCAATATCATATGAGTTATGATGAAGAAGTTATCCCACTTTTAACCGAAGTGATTCCAGTTTACCTTGTTTGGAGATTTTGCAATTTCTTTTTGATTATAATCAAACCAGAATGAATCACGATGTAAGAAGCTTGATTTGGACTCATAAATCAGTGGATAATCACTCTGAAGATGAATCAATATCATAGGAGTTATGATGAAGAAGTTATGCCACTTTTAACCGAAGTGATTCCGGTTTACCCTGTTTGGAGATTTTGCAATTTTTTCTTGATTCTAATTAAACCTGAAAGAATAACGATGTAAGAATTTTTATTTGGACTCATAAATCAGTTTATAATCACCCTGAAATTGAATCGATATCATAGGAGATATGACGAAGAAGTTATCCCACTTTTAACCGAGGTGATTCTAGTTTACACTGTTTTGAGATTTGGCAATTTCTTCTTGATTCTAATCAATCCAGGATGAATCACGATGTAAAAATCTTGATTTGGACTCATAAATCAGTGGATAATCACCCTGAAATTGAATGAATATCATAGGAGTTATGATGAAGAAGTTATCCCACTTTTAACCGAAGTGATTCCAATTTACCCTGTTTGGAGATTTTGCATTTTCTTCTTGATTCTAAACAAACCAGAATGAATCACGATGTAAGAAGCTTGATTTGGACTCATAAATCAGTGGATAATCATCCTGAAGTTGAATCAATATCATAGGAGTTATGATGAAGAAGTTATCCCACTTTGAACCGAAGTGGTTCCAATTTACCCTGTTTGGAGATTTTGCAATTTCTAATTGATTCTAATTAAACCTAAATGAATAACGATGTAAGAAGCTTGATTTGGACTCATAAATCAGTTTATAATCACCATGAAATTGAATCAATATCATAGGAGTTATGACGAAGAAGTTATCCCACTTTTAACCAAGGTGATTCTTGTTTACCCTGTTTTGAGATTTGGAAATTTCTTTTTGATTCTAATCAAGCCAGGCTGAATCACGATATAAGAATCTTGATTTGGACTCATAAATCAGTGCAGAATCATCCTGAAGTTGAATCAATATCATCGGACTTATGATGAAGAAGTTATCCCATTTTTAACCGAAGTGATTCCAGTTTGCCCTGTTTGGAGATTTGGCAATTTATTCTTGATACTAATAAAACCAGAATGAATCACGATTTAAGTAGCTTGATTTGGACTCGTTAATCAGTTTAGAATCACCCTGAAGTTAAATCAAGATCATAGGAGTTATGATGAAGAAGTTATCCCACTTTTAACCGAAGTGACTCCTGTTTACCCAGTTTGGAGATTTGGCAATTTCTTCTTGATTCTAATTAAACCAGAATGAATCAAGATGTAAGAAGCTTTATTTGGACTCATAAATCAGTGTAGAATCACCCTGAAGTTGAATCAAGATCATAGGAGTTATGATCAAGAAGTTATCCACCTTTTAACCGAAGTGATTCCAATTTACCCTGTTTGGAGATTTTGCAACTTCTTCTTGATTCTAATCAAATCAGAATGAATAACGATGTAAGGACCTTGATTTGGACTCATAAATCAGTGTATAATCACCCTGAAGTTGAATCAAGATCATAGGAGTTATGAAGAAGAAGTTATCCCACTTTTAACCGAAGTGACTCCAATTTACCTTGTTTGGAGATTTGGCAATTTCTTCTTTATTCTAATTAAAACCAGAATGAATAAAGATGCAAGAAGCTTGTTTTGGACTCATAAAATCAATGCAGAATCATCCTGAAGTTGAATCAATATCATTGGACTTATGATGAAAAAGTTATCCCACTTTTAGCCGAAGTGATTCAAGTTTGCCCTATTTGAGGATTTGGCAATTTATTCTTGATACTAATAAAACCAGAACAAAACACGATGTCAGAAGCTTGATTTGGACTCATAAATCAGTTTATAAACATCCTGAAGTTGAATCAATATCATTGGAGTTATGATGAAGAAGTTATCCAACTTTTAACCGAAGTGATTCCAGTTTGCCCTGTTTGAGATTTGGCAATTTCTTCTTGATACTAATAATACAAGAATGAATCACGATGTAAGAAGCTTTATTTGGACTCATAAATCAGTTTAGAAACATCCTGAAGTTGAATAAATATCATTGGAGTTATGATGAAGAAGTTATCTCACTTTTAACCGAATTGATTCCAGTTTGCCCTGTTTTGGAGAGTTGGCAATATCTTCTTGATACTAATGACACCAGAATGAATTACGATGTAAGAACATTGATTTGGACGCATAGATAAGTGTAGAATCACCCTGAAGTTGAATCAAGATCATAGGAGTTATGATGAAGAAGTTATCCCACTTTTAACCGAAGTGACTCCAATTTACCTTGTTTGGAGATTTGGCAATTTCTTCTTGATTCTAATCAAAACCAGAATGAATAAAGATATAAGAAGCTTGTTTTGGAGTCATAAATCAGTGCAGAATCATCCTGAAGTTGAATCAATATCATTGGACTTATGATGAAGAAGTTATCCCACTTTTAACCGAAGTGATTTCATTTTGTCCTGTTTGGAGATTTGGCAATTTATTCTTGATACTATTAAAACCAGAATGAATCACAATGTAAGAAGCTTGATTTGGACTCATTAATCAGTGTAGAATCACCCTGAAGTTGAATAAAGATCATAGGAGTTATGATGAAGAAGTTATCCCACTTTTAACCGAAGTGACACCAGTTTACCCAGTTTGGAGATTTGACAATTTCTTCTTGATTCTTATCAAATCAGAATGAATCACGATGTAAGAACCTTGATTTGGACTCATAAATCAGTGTAGAAATCACCCTGAAGTTGAATCAAGATCATAGGAGTTATGATGAAGAAGTTATCCCACTTTTAACCGAAGTGACTTCAATTTACCTTGTTTGGAGATTTGGCAATTTATTATTGATTCTAGTCAAAACCAGAATGAATAAAGATGCAAGAAGCTTGTTTTGGACTCATAAATCAGTGCAGAATCATCATGAAGTTGAATCAATATCATTGGACTTATGATGAAGAAGTTATCCCACTTTTAACCGAAGTGATTCCAGTTTACCCTGTTTGGAGATTTGACAATTTCTTCGTGATTCTAATCAAACCAGAATGAATCACGATGTAAGAAGCTTGATTTATACTCATAAATCAGTGTAAATCACCCTGAAGTTGAATCAATATCATAGGAGTTATGATGAAGAAGTTATCCCACTTTTAGGAAGAAGACCAGACTGGTTGCAAGGGGGTTTACTCAAATCTATGGAGAGGATTACATTGATACTTTTGCTCCAGTTGCCAAGCTCCATACAATCAGAATAGTGCTATCTCTTGCTGTGAATCTAAAATGGGGTCTTTGGCAAATGGATGTGAAGAATGACTTCTTGCAAGGAGATCTTGAAGATGAAGTCTATATGCATCCTCCTCCGGGTCTTGAGCATTTGGTCAAAGATGGGAATGTACTAAGGCTGAAGAAGGCCATATATGGTCTCAAACAATCACCTAGAGCATGGTACACCAAATTGAGCACAACTTTAAATGGAAAAGGCTTCAAGAAGTCAGAACTAGATCACACTCTCTTCTCCCTGACTACTCCATCAGGTATTGTAGTTCTTCTTATGTATGTTGATGATATCATCATCACAGGAAGTGACAATGATGGAATCCAATCCACCAAGGACTTCTTAAAGTCTGTTTTTGAGATTAAAGACTTGGGTGAAATGAAATACTTCCTTGGAATTGAGATATGTAGATCCAAGGAAGGTTTGTTTCTTTCACAAAGGAAATATACACTTGATCTTTTGAAAGATGCAGGTAAACTTGGAGGAAAGACGGTGAAGACACCTTTGGAAGATGGGTATAAGGTGCCACGTGAGGGGGAGATTGAAGATAGCAAACCATTTGAAGATGCCAAGCTCTATAGGAAGCTTGTGAGCCAACATATGCAAGGACCAAAGGAGCATCATTGGAACATGGTGAATAGGATCCTGATGTATCTGAATGGTTCACCATAGCAAGGAGTGTGGATGGGGTGTAACAAGAGCACTGAAGTAGTAGGATACTGTGATGCGGATTGGGCTGGAGATAGAGCATATAAGAAGTCAACCACTGGCTATTGCACATTCATTGGTGGGAACCTAGTCACCTTGAAGAGTAAGAAGCAAAAGGTGGTGTCATGTTCAAGTGCTGAAGCTGAGTACATGGCCATGTTGAAGCTGACTAATGAGTTAGTGTGGATCAAGGGAATACTAAAGCATTTGGAGATAGAGCAGTCTACCCCAATGACTATGCATTGTGACAATCAAGCCGCAATACACATTGCCTCCAATTCAGTTTTTCATGAGAGAACCAAGCATATTGAAGTTGACTGCCACAAGGTGAGGCAAATGATATCTCAAGGAGTGATACTACCATGCTTTACTCAGAGTGAAGATCAGTTGGCAGATGTGTTCACTAAGGCTCCTAGACAAAAAATCATTGAGTCCATCCATCACCGTCTAGGACTCATTGATCTTACCAGGCTCAGCTAGTCCCCTTTGCCATGGGCTCTTTACTCTTTCCCTTATCAAGGTTTTATCCCTAAGGAGGGTTTTCATTGGTAAGATTTTTAATGAGGGAGATCTCATGGCATCCAAGCTTGACCGGTTCCCTTGGTCAAGCTTGAGGGGGAGTGTTGAACCAAATAAGAAATGGAGCACAAGTGTTGATCTGAGTAAAGGAAGAAGAGAGGCTGAGAGTCTTAAACCAAGGGAATGAGATCAAGAGGAAGGAAGTGCAAAGCTAGGGCGAGTGTACGGACACTACGGACTGTACGGACAACTCGACCAAGGTGTGTTTAAACTCAACTTAAACACATTTTGGTCTTGTGCAAAAATAGGGCAAAAGTGTACGGATTGCCCTAGGCCGTACAACCCCCTATCCGTACAAGGCAAGGCAAGAACGTGTAAAACAAGGAGAAAGAAGCCAAGGTAAATGGGTGCAAGGTTAAAGAGGAGTTAACTTGACTCTTATCCGGTAAATGAAGAGAGGAGACTCGCAGATAAGGCTTGACCAAGACAGGCTGGCTCGAGCTGGAAAGGAGAAGGCATCTGGTCAAGATGCCAAAGGCATCAAGCTTCCTCAGCCAAGCATTCAAACAAGGCGCGCCTCTCCCTAAGACTGAACACGTTTCCCTCTTGATTACCTTAACCTTTATGACCGTTTGTGGATGAGGTTAAGGCTTCTCTATATATTGTAACCTATACTCAGATTAATAAACAAGAAAACATTTCGAGTCTATTCTCTTCTCTCTAGTGTTCTTGAGCTCCCTAATGGGTTCTTGAACAAATCGATTCATAATCTCTTTTAACCTCTCCTAATCTCTCCTAATCTTTTCTAATCTCTCTATTCGTCTCTATTCTACTCATATACACTCAGATTCTACTCATTCTTTCATAGTATCAGAGCCAGGTTCACTTGAATCTGGGTTGTGACTTTGAAGACTCAAGAACACTCGAAGACTCAAGATGGAGAACACCAAAACTACTATCATTCCGGTCGTATTGAAAGGGGGAAACTACCTCCTTTGGTCAAGGGTAGTGAAGACTGCCGTGGGGAGTAAGGGCTTGTGGAACCACATCCTTGAAGATGGAGCTCCCAGGATCATTACTCATGAAGGTGACAAGGAGATTGTCACGTGTGAAGAAGAGAAGTGGATGCAAGAGGATATGCTTGTGATCTCCATCCTTCAAAGCTCACTGGATCCATCGATTTTGGAGGCTTATAGCTACTGTGAGAAGGCTAAAGATCTATGGGATACACTTCAAAAGGTGTATGGAAACATCTCAAACCTTACCAGAGTGTTTGAGATCAAGAGAGCTATTAACAACTTAGCTCAAGAGGATATGGAGTTCACCAAACACTTGGGGAAGTTTAGAGCTTTGTGGTCTGAGCTTGAAATGCTAAGGCCTAGCACTACTGATCCAGATGAGCTGAATGAGAGACGTGAGCAGGATAAGGTCTTTGGCCTACTCCTTACACTCAACTCAAGCTACAATGATCTTATTAAGCACATCCTAAGATCAGAGAAGCTCCCATCACTTGAAGAAGTATGCTCGCAAATCCAGAAAGAGCAAGGGTCCTTGGGACTCTTTGTAGGAAAGGGAGAGCTTACTTTGGCTAATCAAGCAGAAGGACCACATGCCAACAAGGTGAACAAGTATGAGGAAAGGAGGTTCAATGGAAACTGTGATCATTGCAAGAGACAAGGTCACAAGAACCATCAGTGTTGGATCCTTCACCCACATCTTAAACCAAAAAAAGTTCTTGAAGGATAGAGATGCAACGGCAAACGTGGGTTATGGAGGAGGTTATCAGCATGGGATAAGTGGAGCTGGGTCATCAAACCGGACACAAGAGACTGAAGGATGTGAAGGTGGTGAGAACAAGGCACTGGACTCATAAATCAGTGAAGTGACTCCAATTTACCTTGTTTGGCGATTTGGCAAATTTTTCTTGATTCTAATCAAACCAGAATGACTCAAGATGTAAGAAGCTTGATTTGGACTCATAAATCAGTGAAGAATCATCCTGAATTTGAATCAATATCATTGGACTTATGATGAAGAAGTTATTCAACTTTTAACCGAAGTGATTCCAGTTTACCCTGTTTGGAGATTTGACAATTTCTTCGTGATTCTAATCAAACCAGAATGAATCACGATGTAAGAAGCTTGATTTATACTCATAAATCAGTGTAAATCACCCTGAAGTTGAATCAATATCATAGGAGTTATGATGAAGAAGTTATCCCACTTTTAACCGAAGTGATTCCAGTTTACCCTGTTTGGAGATTTGACAACTTCTTCTAGATACTAATAAAACTAGAATGAATCACGATGTAAGAATATTGATTTGAAATCATAAATCAGTGTAGAACAACCCTGAAGTTGAATCAAGATCATAGGAGTTATGATGAAGAAGTTATCCCACTTTTAACCGAAATGATTCCAGTTTTCCCTGTTTGGAGAGTTGGCAATTTCTTCTTGATTCTAATCAAAAAATAATGAATCAAGATGTAATAAGCTTTATTTGGACTCATAAATCAGATTAGAATCATCCTGAAGTTGAATCAAGATCATAGGAGTTATGATGAAGAAGTTATCCCACTTTTAACCGAAGTGATTCCAGTTTGCCCTTTTTGGAGATTTGACAATTTCTTCTTGATACTAATAAAACTAGAATGAATAACGATGTAAGAAGCTTGATTTAGACTCATAAATCAGTGTACAATCACCCTGAAGGTGAATCAAGATCATAGGAGTTGTGATGAAGATGTTATCCCACTTTTAACCGAAGTGATTCCACTTTACCTTGTTTGGAGATTTGGCAATTTCTTCTTGATACAAGTAAAACAAGAATGAATCACGATATAAGAATCTTGATTTGGACTAATAAATCAGTTTAGAATCACCCTGAATTTGAATCAAGATCATAGGAGTTATGATGAAGAAGTTATCCCACTTTTAACCGAAGTGATTCCACTTTGTCCTGTTTGGAGATTTGGCAATTTATTCTTGATACTAATAAAACCAGAATGAATCACGATGTAAGAAGCTTGATTTGGAATCATTAATCAGTGTAGAATCACCCTGAAGTTGAATCAAGATCATAGGAATTATGATGAAGAAGTTATCCCACTTTTAACCGAAGTGATTCCAGTTTATCCTGTTTGGAGATTTGGCAATTTCTTCTTGATAGTAATAAAACTAGAATGAATCACGATGTAAGAAGATTTACTTGGACTCATAGATCAGGGTAGAACTACCCTGAAGTTGAATCAAGATCATAGGAGTTATGATGAAGAAGTTATCCCACTTTTAACGGAAATGATTCCAGTTTTCCCTGTTTGGAGAGTTGGCAATTTATTCTTGATTCTAATCAAAAAATAATTAATCAAGATGTAATAAGATTTCTTTGGACTCATAAATCAGTTTAGAATCATCCTCAAGTTGAATCAAGATCATAGGAGTTATGATGAAGAAGTTATCCCACTTTTAACCGAAGTGATTCCAGTTTGCCATATTTGGAGATTTGGCAATTTCTTCTTGATACTAATAAAAATAGAATTAATAACGATGTAAGAAGCTTTATTTGGACTCATAAATAAGTGTAGAATCACCCTGAAGGTGAATCAAGATCATAGGAGTTATGATGAAGAAGTTATTTCAGTTTTAACCTAAGTGATTCCAGTTTTCCCTGTTTGGAGATTTGGCAATTTCTTCTTGATACAAGAAAAAAAAGAATGAATCAGGATGTAAGAATCTTGATTTGGACTCATAAATAAGTTTAGAATCACCCTGAATTTGAATCAAGATCATAGGAGTTATGATGAAGAAGTTATCCCACTTTTAACCGAAGTGATTCCAGTTTGTCCTGTTTGGAGATTTGACAATTTATTCTTGATACTAATAAAACCAGAATGAATCACGATGTAAGAAGCTTGATTAGGACTCATTAATCAGTGTAGAATCACCATGAAGTTGAATCAAGATCATAGGAGTAATGATGAAGAAGTTATCCCACTTTTAACCGAAGTGATTCCAGTTTACCATGTTTGGAGATTTGGCAATTTCTTCTTGATAGTAATAAAACTAGAATGAATCACGATGTAAGAAGATTGATTTCGACTCATAAATGAGTGTAGAACTACCTGAAGTTGAATCAAGATCATAGGAGTGATAGAAAAATCCTGAAGTTGAATCAAGATCATAGGAGTTATGATGAAGAAGTTATCCCACTTTTAACCGAAGTGATTCCAGTTTGCCCTATTTGGAGATTTGACAATTTCTTCTTGATACTAATAAAGCTAGAATGAATCACGATGTAAAAATCTTGATTTGGACTCATAAATCAGTGTAGAATCACCTTGTAGTTGAATCAAGATCATAGGAGTTATGATGAAGAAGTTATCCCACTTTTAACCGAAGTGATTCCAGTTTGCCCTGTTTGGAGAGTTGGCAATTTCTTCTTGATTCTAATCAAACCATAATGAATCAAGATGTAAGAAGATTTATTTGGACTCATAAATCAGTGGATAAACCCCCTGAATTTGAATCAATATCATAGGAGTTATGATGAAGAAGTTATCCCATTTTTAACCGAAGTGAATCAAGTTTACCCTGTTTGGAGATTTGGCAATTTCTTCTTGATACTAATAAAACCAGAATGAATCACAATGTAAGAAGATTGATTTGGACTCATACATCAGTTAGAATCACCCTGAAGTTGAATCAAGATCATAGGAGTCATGATGAAGAAGTTATCCCACTTTTAACCGAAGTGACTCCAATTTACCTTGTTTGGAGATTTGGCAATTTCTTCTTGATTCTAATCAAACCAGAATGAATCCAGATGTAAGAAGATTTATTTGGACTCATAAATCAGTGCAGAATCATCCTGAATTTGAATCAATATCATTCGACCTATGATGAAGAAGTTATTCAACTTTTAACCGAAGTGATTCCAATTTACCCTGTTGGGAGATTTGGCAATTTCTTTTTGATTCTAATCAAACCAGAATGAATCACGATGTAAGAATCTTGATTTATACTCATAAATCAGTGTAAATCACCCTGAAGTTGAATCAATATCATAGGAGTTATG
Source organism: Moricandia moricandioides (assembly GCA_905132885.1). NCBI lineage: Eukaryota > Viridiplantae > Streptophyta > Magnoliopsida > Brassicales > Brassicaceae > Moricandia > Moricandia moricandioides. The sequence continues at coordinate 14,385 of CAJHQQ010004674.1, read as the reverse complement.
ATGAAGAAGTTATCCCACTTTTAACCGAAGTGATTCCAGTTTACCCTGTTTGGAGATTTGACAACTTCTTCTAGATACTAATAAAACTAGAATGAATCACGATGTAAGAATATTGATTTGAAATCATAAATCAGTGTAGAACTACCCTGAAGTTGAATCAAGATCATAGGAGTTATGATGAAGAAGTTATCCCACTTTTAACCGAAATGATTCCAGTTTTCCCTGTTTGGAGAATTGGCAATTTCTTCTTGATTCTAATCAAAAATAATGAATCAAGATGTAATAAGCTTTATTTGGACTCACAAATCCGATTAGAATCATCCTGAAGTTGAATCAAGATCATAGGAGTTATGATGAAGAAGTTATCCCACTTTTAACCGAAGTGATTCCAGTTTGCCCTTTTTGGAGATTTGACAATTTCTTCTTGATACTAATAAAACTAGAATGAATAACGATGTAAGAAGCTTGATTTAGACTCATAAATCAGTGTACAATCACCCTGAAGGTGAATCAAGATCATAGGAGTTGTGATGAAGATGTTATCCCACTTTTAACCGAAGTGATTCCACTTTACCTTGTTTGGAGATTTGGCAATTTCTTCTTGATACAAGTAAAACAAGAATGAATCACGATATAAGAATCTCGATTTGGACTAATAAATCAGTTTAGAATCACCCTGAATTTGAATCAAGATCATAGGAGTTATGATGAAGAAGTTATCCCACTTTTAACCGAAGTGATTCCACTTTGTCCTGTTTGGAGATTTGGCAATTTATTCTTGATACTAATAAAACCAGAATGAATCACGATGTAAGAAGCTTGATTTGGAATCATTAATCAGTGTAGAATCACCCTCAAGTTGAATTAAGATCATAGGAGTTATGATGAAGAAGTTATCCCACTTTTAACCGAAGTGATTCCAGTTTACCCTGTTTGGAGATTTGGCAATTTCTTCTTGATAGTAATAAAACTAGAATGAATCACGATGTAAGAAGATTGACTTGGACTCATAGATCAGGGTAGAACTACCCTGAAGTTGAATCAAGATCACAGGAGTTATGATGAAGAAGTTATCCCACTTTTAACGGAAATGATTCCAGTTTTCCCTGTTTGGAGAGTTGGCAATTTCTTCTTGATTCTAATCAAAAAATAATTAATCAAGATTTAATAAGATTTCTTTGGACTCATAAATCAGTTTAGAATCATCCTCAAGTTGAATCAAGATCATAGGAGTTATGATGAAGAAGTTATCCCACTTTTAACCGAAGTGATTCCAGTTTGCCCTATTTGGAGATTTGGCAATTTCTTCTTGATACTAATACAAATTGAATTAATAACGATGTAAGAAGCTTTATTTGGACTCATAAATAAGTGTAGAATCACCCTGAAGGTGAATCAAGATCATAGGAGTTATGATGAAGAAGTTATCTCAGTTTTAACCTAAGTGATTCCAGTTTTCCCTGTTTGGAGATTTGGGAATTTCTTCTTGATACAAGAAAAAAAAGAATGAATCAGGATGTAAGAATCTTGATTTGGACTCATAAATAAGTTTAGAATCACCCTGAATTTGAATCAAGATCATAGGAGTTATGATGAAGAAGTTATCCCACTTTTAACCGAAGTGATTCCAGTTTGTCCTGTTTGGAGATTTGACAATTTATTCTTGATACTAATAAAACCAGAATGAATCACGATGTAAGAAGCTTGATTAGGACTCATTAATCAGTGTAGAATCACCATGAAGTTGAATCAAGATCATAGGAGTTATGATGAAGAAGTTATCCCACTTTTAACCGAAGTGATTCCAGTTTACCATGTTTGGAGATTTGGCAATTTCTTCTTGATAGTAATAAAACTAGAATGAATCACGATGTAAGAAGATTGATTTCGACTCATAAATGAGTGTAGAACTATCCTAAAGTTGAATCAAGATCATAGGAGTGATAGAAAAATCCTGAAGTTGAATCAAGATCATAGGAGTTATGATGAAGAAGTTATCCCACTTTTAACCGAAGTGATTCCAGTTTGCCCTATTTGGAGATTTGACAATTTCTTCTTGATACTAATAAAGCTAGAATGAATCACGATGTAAAAATCTTGATTTGGACTCATAAATCAGTGTAGAATCACCTTGTAGTTGAATCAAGATCATAGGAGTTATGATGAAGAAGTTATCCCACTTTTAACCGAAGTGATTCCAGTTTGCCCTGTTTGGAGAGTTGGCAATTTCTTCTTGATTCTAATCAAACCATAATGAATCAAGATGTAAGAAGATTTATTTGGACTCATAAATCAGTGGATAAACCCCCTGAATTTGAATCAATATCATAGGAGTTATGATGAAGAAGTTATCCCATTTTTAACCGAAGTGAATCAAGTTTACCCTGTTTGGAGATTTGGCAATTTCTTCTTGATACTAATAAAACCAGAATGAATCACGATGTAAGAAGATTGATTTGCACTCATACATCAGTTAGAATCACCCTGAAGTTGAATCAAGATCATAGGAGTCATGATGAAGAAGTTATCCCACTTTTAACCGAAGTGACTCCAATTTACCTTGTTTGGAGATTTGGCAATTTCTTCTTGATTCTAATCAAACCAGAATGAATCCAGATGTAAGAAGATTTATTTGGACTCATAGATCAGTGCAGAATCATCCTGAATTTGAATCAATATCATTCGACCTATGATGAAGAAGTTATTCAACTTTTAACCGAAGTGATTCCAATTTACCCTGTTGGGAGATTTGGCAATTTCTTTTTGATTCTAATCAAACCAGAATGAATCACGATGTAAGAAGCTTGATTTATATTCATAAATCAGTGTAAATCACCCTGAAGTTGAATCAATATCATAGGAGTTATGATGAAGAAGTTATCCCACTTTTAACCGAAGTGATTACAGTTTACCCTGTTTGGAGATTTGACAACTTCTTCTAGTTACTAATAAAACTAGAATGAATCATGATGTAAGAATATTGATTTGAAATCATAAATCAGTGTAGAACTACCCTGAAGTTGAATCAAGATCATAGGAGTTATGATGAAGAAGTTATCCCACTTTTAACCGAAATGATTCCAGTTTTCCCTGTTTGGAGAGTTGGCAATTTCTTCTTGATTCTAATCAAAAAAAAATGAATCAAGATGTAATAAGCTTTATTTGGACTCATAAATCAGATTAGATTCATCCTGAAGTTGAATCAAGATCATAGGAGTTATGATGAAGAAGTTATCCCACTTTTAACCGAAGTGATTCCAGTTTGCCCTTTTTGGAGATTTGACAATTTCTTCTTGATACTAATAAAACTAGAATGAATAACGATGTAAGAAGCTTGATTTGGACTCATAAATCAGTGTACAATCACCCTGAAGGTGAATCAAGATCATAGGAGTTGTGATGAAGATATTATCTCACTTTTAACCGAAGTGATTCCACTTTACCTTGTTTGGAGATTTGGCAATTTCTTCTTGATACAAGTAAAACAAGAATGAATCACGATATAAGAATCTTGATTTGGACTAATAAATCAGTTTAGAATCACCCTGAATTTGAATCAAGATCATAGGAGTTATGATGAAGAAGTTATCCCACTTTTAACCGAAGTGATTCCACTTTGTCATGTTTGGAGATTTGGCAATTTATTCTTGATACTAATAAAACCAGAATGAATCACGATGTAAGAAGCTTGATTTGGAATCATTAATCAGTGTAGAATCACCCTGAAGTTGAATCAAGATCATAGGAGTTATGATGAAGAAGTTATCCCACTTTTAACCGAAGTGATTCCAGTTTACCCTGTTTGGAGATTTGGCAATTTCTTCTTGATAGTAATAAAACTAGAATGAATCACGATGTAAGAAGATTGACTTGGACTCATAAATCAGGGTAGAACTACCCTGAAGTTGAATCAAGATCATAGGAGTTATGATGAAGAAGTTATCCCACTTTTAACGGAAATGATTCCAGTTTTCCCTGTTTGGAGAGTTGGCAATTTCTTCTTGATTCTAATCAAAAAATAATTAATCAAGATGTAATAAGATTTCTTTGGACTCATAAATCAGTTTAGAATCATCCTGAAGTTGAATCAAGATCATAGGAGTTATGATGAAGAAGTTATCCCACTTTTAACCGAAGTGATTCCAGTTTGCCCTATTTGGAGATTTGACAATTTCTTCTTGATACTAATAAAGCTAGAATGAATCACGATGTAAAAATCTTGATTTGGACTCATAAATCAGTGTAGAATCACCTTGTAGTTGAATCAAGATCATAGGAGTTATGATGAAGAAGTTATCCCACTTTTAACCGAAGTGATTCCAGTTTGCCCTGTTTGGAGAGTTGGCAATTTCTTCTTGATTCTAATCAAACCATAATGAATCAAGATGTAAGAAGATTTATTTGGACTCATAAATCAGTGGATAAACCCCCTGAATTTGAATCAATATCATAGGAGTTATGATGAAGAAGTTATCCCATTTTTAACCGAAGTGAATCAAGTTTACCCTGTTTGGAGATTTGGCAATTTCTTCTTGATACTAATAAAACCAGAATGAATCACAATGTAAGAAGATTGATTTGGACTCATACATCAGTGTAGAATCACCATGAAGTTGAATCAAGATCATAGGAGTTATGATGAAGAAGTTATCCCACTTTTAACCGAAGTGATTCCAGTTTACCATGTTTGGAGATTTGGCAATTTCTTCTTGATAGTAATAAAACTAGAATGAATCACGATGTAAGAAGATTGATTTCGACTCATAAATGAGTGTAGAACTATCCTAAAGTTGAATCAAGATCATAGGAGTGATAGAAAAATCCTGAAGTTGAATCAAGATCATAGGAGTTATGATGAAGAAGTTATCCCACTTTTAACCGAAGTGATTCCAGTTTGCCCTATTTGGAGATTTGACAATTTCTTCTTGATACTAATAAAGCTAGAATGAATCACGATGTAAAAATCTTGATTTGGACTCATAAATCAGTGTAGAATCACCTTGTAGTTGAATCAAGATCATAGGAGTTATGATGAAGAAGTTATCCCACTTTTAACCGAAATGATTCCAGTTTGCCCTTTTTGGAGATTTGACAATTTCTTCTTGATACTAATAAAACTAGAATGAATAACGATGTAAGAAGCTTGATTTGGACTCATAAATCAGTGTACAATCACCCTGAAGGTGAATCAAGATCATAGGAGTTGTGATGAAGATATTATCCCACTTTTAACCAAAGTGATTCCACTTTACCTTGTTTGGAGATTTGGCAATTTCTTCTTGATACAAGTAAAACAAGAATGAATCACGATATAAGAATCTTGATTTGGACTAATAAATCAGTTTAGAATCACCCTGAATTTGAATCAAGATCATAGGAGTTATGATGAAGAAGTTATCCCACTTTTAACCGAAGTGATTCCACTTTGTCCTGTTTGGAGATTTGGCAATTTATTCTTGATACTAATAAAACCAGAATGAATCACGATGTAAGAAGCTTGATTTGGAATCATTAATCAGTGTAGAATCACCCTGAAGTTGAATCAAGATCATAGGAGTTATGATGAAGAAGTTATCCCACTTTTAACCGAAGTGATTCCAGTTTACCCTGTTTGGAGATTTGGCAATTTCTTCTTGATAGTAATAAAACTAGAATGAATCACGATGTAAGAAGATTTACTTGGACTCATAAATCAGGGTAGAACTACCCTGAAGTTGAATCAAGATCATAGGAGTTATGATGAAGAAGTTATCCCACTTTTAACGGAAATGATTCCAGTTTTCCCTGTTTGGAGAGTTGGCAATTTCTTCTTGATTCTAATAAAAAAATAATTAATCAAGATGTAATAAGATTTCTTTGGACTCATAAATCAGTTTAGAATCATCCTCAAGTTGAATCAAGATCATAGGAGTTATGATAAAGAAGTTATCCCACTTTTAACCGAAGTGATTCCAGTTTGCCCTATTTGGAGATTTGACAATTTCTTCTTGATACTAATAAAGCTAGAATGAATCACGATGTAAAAATCTTGATTTGGACTCATAAATCAATGTAGAATCACCTTGTAGTTGAATCAAGATCATAGGAGTTATGATGAAGAAGTTATCCCACTTTTAACCGAAGTGATTCCAGTTTGCCCTGTTTGGAGAGTTGGCAATTTCTTCTTGATTCTAATCAAACCATAATGAATCAAGATGTAAGAAGATTTATTTGGACTCATAAATCAGTGGATAAACCCCCTGAATTTGAATCAATATCATAGGAGTTATGATGAAGAAGTTATCCCATTTTTAACCGACGTGAATCAAGTTTACCCTGTTTGGAGATTTGGCAATTTCTTCTTGATACTAATAAAACCAGAATGAATCACAATGTAAGAAGATTGATTTGGACTCATAAATCAGGGTAGAACTACCCTGAAGTTGAATCAAGATCATAGGAGTTATGATGAAGAAGTTATCCCACTTTTAACGGAAATGATTCCAGTTTTCCCTGTTTGGAGAGTTGGCAATTTCTTCTTGATTCTAATCAAAAAATAATTAATCAAGATGTAATAAGATTTCTTTGGACTCATAAATCAGTTTAGAATCATCCTCAAGTTGAATCAAGATCATAGGAGTTATGATGAAGAAGTTATCCCACTTTTAACCGAAGTGATTCCAGTTTGCCCTATTTGGAGATTTGGCAATTTCTTCTTGATACTAATAAAAATAGAATTAATAACGATGTAAGAAGCTTTATTTGGACTCATAAATAAGTGTAGAATCACCCTGAAGGTGAATCAAGATCATAGGAGTTATGATGAAGAAGTTATCCCAGTTTTAACCTAAGTGATTCCAGTTTTCCCTGTTTGGAGATTTGGCAATTTCTTCTTGATACAAGAAAAACAAGAACGAATCAGGATGTAAGAATCTTGATTTGGACTCATAAATCAGTTTAGAATCACCCTAAATTTGAATCAAGATCATAGGAGTTATGATGAAGAAGTTATCCCACTTTTAACCGAAGTGATTCTAGTTTCTCCTGTTTGGAGATTTGACAATTTATTCTTGATACTAATAAAACCAGAATGAATCACGATGTAAGAAGCTTGATTAGGACTCATTAATCAGTGTAGAATCACCATGAAGTTGAATCAAGATCATAGGAGTTATGATGAAGAAGTTATCCCACTTTTAACCGAAGTGATTGCAGTTTACCCTGTTTGGAGATTTGGCAATTTCTTCTTGATAGTAATAAAACTAGAATGAATCACGATGTAAGAAGATTGATCTCGACTCATAAATGAGTGTAGAACTACCCTAAAGTTGAATCAAGATCATAGGAGTGATAGAAAAATCCTGAAGTTGAATCAAGATCATAGGAGTTATGATGAAGAAGTTATCCCACTTTTAACCGAAGTGATTCCAGTTTGCCCTATTTGAAGATTTGACAATTTCTTCTTGATACTAATAAATCTAGAATGAATCACGATGTAAAAATCTTGATTTGGATTCATAAATCAATGTAGAATCACCTTGTAGTTGAATCAAGATCATAGGAGTTATGATGAAGAAGTTATCCCACTTTTAACCGAAGTGATTCCAGTTTGCCCTGTTTGGAGAGTTGGCAATCTCTTCTTGATTCTAATCAAACCTTAATGAATCAAGATGTAAGAAGATTTATTTGGACTCATAAATCAGTGGATAAACCCCCTGAATTTGAATCAATATCATAGGAGTTATGATGAAGAAGTTATCCCATTTTTAACCGAAGTGAATCAAGTTTACCCTGTTTGGAGATTTGGCAATTTCTTCTTGATACTAATAAAACCAGAATGAATCACAATGTAAGAAGATTGATTTGGACTCATACATCAGTTAGAATCACCCTGAAGTTGAATCAAGATCATAGGAATCATGATGAAGAAGTTATCCCACTTTTAACCGAAGTGACTCCAATTTACCTTGTTTGGAGATTTGGCAATTTCTTCTTGATTCTAATCAAACCAGAATGAATCCAGATGTAAGAAGATTTATTTGGACTCATAAATCAGTGCAGAATCATCCTGAATTTGAATCAATATCATTCGACCTATGATGAAGAAGTTATTCAACTTTTAACCGAAGTGATTCCAATTTACCCTGTTGGGAGATTTGGCAATTTCTTTTTGATTCCTAATCAAACCAGAATGAATCACGATGTAAGAAGCTTGGATTTGTACTCATAAATCAGTGTAAATCACCCTGAAGTTGAATCAATATCATAGAAGTTATGATGAAGAAGTTATCCCACTTTTAACCGAAGTGATTCCAGTTTGCCATGTTTTGAGATTTGCAATTTATTCTTGATACTAATAAATCCAGAATGAATCACGATGTAAGAAGCTTGATTTGGACTCATTAATCAGTGTATAATCACCCTGAAGTTGAATCAAGATCATAGGAGTTATGATGAAAAAGTTATCCCAGTTTTAACCGAAGTGATTCAAGTTTGCCCTGTTTGGAGATTTGGCAATTTCTTCTTGATACTAATAAAACCAGAATGAATCACGTTGTAAGAAGCTTGATTTGGACTCTTTAATCAGTGTAGAATCACCCTGAAGTTGAATCAAGATCATAGGAGTTATGATGAAGAAGTTATCCCACTTTTAACCGAAGTTATTCCAGTTTGCCCTGTTTGGAGATTTGACAATTTCTTCTTTATTCAAATAAAACCAGAATGAATAACGATGTAAAGAAGCTTGATTTGGACTCATTAATCAGTTTAGAAACTCCCTGAATTTGAATCAAAATCATAGGAGTTATGATGAAGAAGTTATCCCACTTTTAACCGAAGTGACTCCAGTTTACCATGTTTGGAGATTTGACAATCTCTTCTTGATTCTAATCAAACAAGAATGAATCAAGATTTAAGAAGCTTTAATTGGACTCATAAATCAGTGTAGAATCATCCTGAAGTTGAACCAATATGATTGGAGTTATGATGAAGAAGTTATCCCACTTTTAACCGAAGTTATTCCAGTTTGCCCTGTTTGGAGATTTGACAATTTCTTCTTGATACAAATAAAACCAGAATGAATCACGATGTAAGAAGCTTGATTTGGACTCATTAATCAGTTTAGAATCACCGTGAATTTGAATCAAGATCATAGGAGTTATGATGAAGAAGTTATCCCACTTTTAACCGAAGTGACTCCAGTTTACCATGTTTAGAGATTTGGCAATCTCTTCTTGATTCTAATCAAACCAGAATGAATCAAGATTTAAGAAGCTTGAATTGGACTCATAAATTAGTGTAGAATCATCATGAAGTTGAACCAATATCATTGGAGTTATGATGAAGAAGTTATCCCACTTTTAACGAAGTGATCCTAGTTTGCCATATTTGGACATTTGGTAATTTCTTCTTGATACTAATAAAAACAGAATGAATCACGATGTAAGAAGCTTGATTTGGACTCATTAATCAGTGTAGAATCACCCTGACGTTGAATCAAGATCATATGAGTTATGATGAAGAAGTTATCCCACTTTTAACCGAAGTGATTCCAGTTTACCCTGTTTGGAGATTTGGCAATTTCTTCTTGATAGTAATAAAACTAGAACGAATCACGATGTAAGAAGATTGACTTGGACTCCTAAATCAGTGTAGAACTACCCTGAAGTTGAATCAAGATCATAGGAGTTTTGATGAAGAAGTTATCCCACTTTTAACCGAAATGATTCCAGTTTTCCCTGTTTGGAGAGTTGACAATTTCTTCTTGATTCTAATCAAAAAATAATTAATCAAGATGTAATAAGATTTAGTTGGACTCATAAATCAGTTTTGAATCATCCTGAAGTTGAATCAAGATCATAGGAGTTATGATGAAGAAGTTATCCCATTTTTAACCGAAGTGATTCCAGTTTGCCCTATTTGGAGATTTGCCAATTTCTTCTTGATACTAATAAAACTAGAATGAATAACGATGTAAGAAGCTTGATTTGGACTCATAAATCAGTGTAGAATCACCCTGAAGGTGAATCATGATCATAGGAGTTATGATGAAGAAGTTATCCCACTTTTAACCGAAGTGATTCGAGTTTACCCTGTTTGGAGATTTGGCAATTTCTTCTTGATAGTAATAAAACTAGAATGAATCACGATGTAAGAAGATTGATTTCGACTGATAAATGAGTGTAGAACTACCCTAAAGTTGAATCAAGATCATAGGAGTTATGATGAAGAAGTTATCCCATTTTTAACCGAAGTGATTCCAGTTTGCCCTGTTTGGAGAGTTGGCAGTTTCTTCTTGATTCTAATCAAACCATAATGAATCAAGATGTAAGAAGCTTTGTTTGGACTCATAAATCAGTGTTAGAAAAATCCTGAAGTTGAATCAAGATCATATGAGTTATGATGAAGAAGTTATCCCACTTTTAACCGAAGTGATTCCAATTTGTCCCTATTTGGAGATTTGGCAATTTCTTCTTGATACTAATAAAACTAGAATGAATCACGATGTAAGAAGCTTGAGTTGGACTCATAAATCAGTGTAGAATCACCCTGAAGTTGAATCAAGATCATAGGAGTTATGATGAAGAAGTTATCCCACTTTTAACCGAAGTGATTCCAGTTTGCCCTATTTGGAGATTTGGCAACTTCTTCTTGATACTAAAAAAACTAGAATGAATCACGATGTAAGAAGCTTGATTTGGACTCATAAATCAGTGTAGAATCACCCTGAAGTTGAATCAAGATCATAGGAGTTATGATGAAGAAGTTATCCCACTTTTAACCGAAGTGATTCTAGTTTGCCCTGTTTGGCGAGTTGGCAATTTCTTCTTGATTCTAATCAAAACAGAATGCATCAAGATCTAAGAAGCTTTATTTGGACTCATAAATCAGTGGATAAACACCCTGAATTTGAATCAATATCATAGGAGTTATGATGAAGAAGTTATCCCACTTTTAACCAAAGTGAATCAAGTTTACCCTGTTTGGAGATTTGGCAATTTCTTCTTGATACTAATAAAACCAGAATGAATCACGATGTAAGAAGATTGATTTGCACTCAAACATCAGTTAGAATCACCCTGAAGTTTAATCAAGATCATAGGAGTCATGATGAAGAAGTTATCCCACTTTTAACCGAAGTGACTCCAATTTACCTTGTTTGGAGATTTGGTCAATTTCTTCTTGATTCTAATCAAACCAGATTGAATCAAGATGTAAGAAGATTGATTTGGAGTCATAAATCAGTGCAGAATCATCCTGAATTTGAATCAATGTCATTCGACTTATGATGAAGAAGTTATTCAACTTTTAACCGAAGTGATTCCAATTTACCCTGTTTGGAGATTTGGAAATTTCTTCTTGATACAAATAAAACCAGAATGAATAACGATGTAAGAAGCTTGATTTGGACTCATTAATCAGTTTAGAAACACCATGAATTTGAATCAAAATCATAGGAGTTATGATGAAGAAGTTATCCCACTTTTAACCGAAGTGACTCCAGTTTACCCTGTTTGGAGATTTGACAATCTCTTCTTGATTCTAATCAAACCAGAATGAATCGAGATTTAAGAAGCTTTAATTGGACTCATAAATCAGTGTAGAATCAGCCTGAAGTTGAACCAATATGATTGGAGTTATGATGAAGAAGTTATCCCACTTTTAACCGAAGTTATTCCAGTTTGCCCTGTTTGGAGATTTGACAATTTCTTCTTGATACAAATAAAACCAGAATGAATCACGATGTAAGAAGATTGTTTGGACTCATTAATCAGTTTAGAATCACCCTGAATTTGAATCAAGATCATAGGAGTTATGATGAAGAAGTTATCCCACTTTTAACCGAAGTGACTCCAGTTTACCCTGTTTGGAGATTTGGCAATCTCTTCTTGATTCTAATCAAACCAGAATGAATCAAGATTTAAGAAGCTTGAATTGGACTCATAAATTAGTGTAGAATCATCATGAAGTTGAACCAATATCATTGGAGTTATGATGAAGAAGTTATCCCACTTTTAACGAAGTGATCCTAGTTTGCCATATTTGGAGATTTGGTAATTTCTTCTTGATACTAATAAAAACAGAATGAATCACGATGTAAGAAGCTTGATTTGGACTCATTAATCAGTGTAGAATAACCCTGAAGTTGAATCAAGATCATATGAGTTATGATGAAGAAGTTATCCCACTTTTAACCGAAGTGATTCTAGTTTACCCTGTTTGGAGATTTGGCAATTTCTTCTTGATAGTAATAAAACTAGAATGAATCACGATGTAAGAAGATTGAATTGGACTCATAAATCAATGTAGAACTACCCTGAAGTTGAATCAAGATCATAGGAGTTTTGATGAAGAAGTTATCCCACTTTTAACCGAAATGATTCCAGTTTTTCCTGTTTGGAGAGTTGGCAATTTCTTCTTGATTCTAATCAAAAAATAATTAATCAAGATGTAATCAGATTTAGTTGGACTCATAAATCAGTTTTGAATCATCCTGAAGTTGAATCAAGATCATAGGAGTTATAATGAAGAAGTTATCCCATTTTTAACCGAAGTGATTCCAGTTTGCCCTATTTGGAGATTTGCCAATTTCTTCTTGATACTAATAAAACTAGAATGAATAACAATGTAAGAAGCTTGATTTGGACTCATAAATCAGTGTAGAATCACCCTGAAGGTGAATCAAGATTCATAGGAGTTATGATGAAGAATTATGCCCACTTTTAACCTAAGTGATTCCAGTTTTACCCTGTTTGAGATTTGACAATTTCTTCTTGATACTAATAAAACCAGAATGAATCACGATGTAAGAAGATTGATTTGGACTCATTAATCAGTGTAGAATCACCCTGAAGTTGAATCAAGACCATAGGAGTTATGATGAAGAAGTTATCTCATTTTTAACCGAAGTGATTCCAGTTTACCCTGTTTGGAGATTTGGCAATTTCTTTTTGATAGTAATAAAACTAGAATGAATCACGATGTAAGAAGATTGATTTCGACTCATAAATGAGTGTAGAACTACCCTAAAGTTGAATCAAGATCATAGGAGTTATGATGAAGAAGTTATCCCATTTTTAACCGAAGTGATTCCAGTTTGCCATGTTTGGAGAGTTGGCAGTTTCTTCTTGATTCTAATCAAACCATAATGAATCAAGATGTAAGAACCTTTGTTTGGACTCATAAATCAGTGTTAGAAAAATCCTGAAGTTGAATGAAGATCATATGAGTTATGATGAAGAAGTTATCCCAGTTTTAACCGAAGTGATTCCAATTTGCCCTATTTGGAGATTTGGCAATTTCTTCTAGATACTAATAAAACTAGAATGAATCACGATGTAAGAATCTTGCATTTGGACTCATAAATTCAGTGTAGAATCACCCCGAAGTTGAATCAAGATCATAGGAGTTATGATGAAGAAGTTTATCCCACTTTTAACCGAAGTGATTCCAGTTTGCCCTAGTTTGGAGATTTGGCAAATTCTTCTTGATACTATAAAAACTAGAATGAATCACGATGTAAGAAGCTTGATTTGGACTCATAAATCAGTGTAGAATCACCTGAAGCTTGAATCAAGATCATAGGAGTTATGATGAAGAAGTTATCCCACTTTTAACCGAAGTGATTCAGTTTGCCCTGTTTGGAGAGTTGCCAATTTCTTCTTGATTCTAATCAAAACAGAATGCATCAAGATGTAAGAAGCTTTATTTGACTCATAAATCAGTGTAGAAACACCCTGAATTGAATCAATATCATTAGGAGTTATGATGAAAGAAGTTTATCCCCACTTTTAACCAAAGTGAATTCAAAGTTTACCCTGTTTGGAGATTTGGCATTTCTTCTTGATACTAATAAACCAGAATGAATCACGATGTAAGAATCTTGATTTGGACTCATAACATCAGTTAGAATCACCCTGAAGTTGAATCAAGATCATAGGAGTCATGATGAAGAAGTTATCCCACTTTTAACCGAAGTGACTCCAATTTACCTTGTTTGGAGATTTGGCAATTTCTTCTTGATTCTAATCAAACCCAGATTGAATCAAGATGTAAGAAGATTGATTGGAGTCATAAATCAGTGCAGAAATCATCCTGAATTTGAATCAATGTCATTCGACCTTATGATGAAGAAGTTATTCAACTTTTAACCGAAGTGATTCCAATTTACCTGTTTAGATTCTTGCAATTTCTTCTTGATACTAATCAAACCAGAATGAATCACGATGTAAGAAGCTTGATTTGGACTTCATAAATCAGTTTAGATCACCCATGAATTGAATCAAAATCATAGAGTTATGATGAAGAAGTTATCCCACTTTTAACCGAAGTGACTCCAGTTTGCCTGTTTGGAGATTTGACAATCTCTTCTTGATACTAATCAAACCAGATGAAACGAGAATGAGC
>CAJHQQ010004673.1:0-25017 GCA_905132885.1 Moricandia moricandioides | reverse complement strand
ACTCACACTAAAAACCAAGAACAGCAAACCCAAGAACCCCAGCTCCACATGCAGCCACAGACACCACGCCGGAGGTGAAACAAGACTGACGAGGAGCTCGAAGACGCTGCATGCGCCTCCATCTCAACGACAGATTGGCTGAATCTTGACAAAAACGCTGGAAGCTGCGATTTCTAAACTTGGGTTGCATACGACAGAAGAAGAAGACATCCTCTAGGGACCTCCGCCGTCGAAAACCCTAGATCTATGGTCGGAAAAACAGATCTGAGACACCACCAAGCTGTTCCCTCGCCGCAGAACATGGAGATAACAAGGAGAGAAACGACTATGGGTGAAACGGGAGAGAGGCAAGGTCCGGCGGCCGCACAATGGAGGCGGAGACCGCCGGAAAAGACTGACTGCGAAACTGTGACCTTTGAAGAGAGAGGGAGAGAAATTTTGTGTTTAGAGAGAGAGGAAAATCTTAAACAATAACTAGAATTTATTAAAACCGGTTAATACCACTGGTTTTTTAATACTAATGCTTAAATCCACCTAGAATTCGCATAGACAGCATAATATCCGCTTGAATCTATTATGCAGACAAATTATATATATATATATATATATATATATATATATATATATATATGTCAAAAATATTGTATAACGCAAAAACGATATGGTCGACTATCGTATAGTGCCTAAATGTCGTTTAGGTGGACGCCTAGACCATATATTAGAACACTACTAAATAGTACATGCAATTTGTGATAAACGAAGTAAGAAAAATGTAATTTACATCAGGTTAAAAAGAAAAGTACAATGAGAGTGAAGATATATTTTTTAAACTATTTTTATTGTAAGTGTCATTAATAATTAAGAATCCAATGATTAAATAAAACCTTTAAGATTTTGATATTATAATTATAAAACATAAGTATATTTTAAAAACTATATTTATTATTCACAAATCACCTATTTTAGATTATTTTTAAAACAGTATTATTCAATAATTTATAATAATCATCAATAAATATATAAATTTAAATACAAGTTTTAAAATCTAACCTTAACCCAAGCAAAAAAAAATGAAATCTATTAAAATCACAGATTCATATAAACTAAAGAAAACCTAAAATTCAACTTTTCTCCAAATTTTTTTTGTCTTATTTTAACCTATATAATGTTTTGTTAAGCCATTATGACTGATATGCTTTTATGTTTATCTATAGAGATTTCAGATATCGATTGGAACTCAGTTGATTCTATCTTATATTTTATGCAGTTTAATCATTCATTGATTATGTTTTTTAATGATTATGTCTGAGCAAAGAAATTTTTATGTTTAGGTATTTCATGAGCTTAATGTTAAACTTATAGTCATTGATTGCTAGGATTCTTACTGAGCTCTACACCATGGTGACTTGTAATACTAGGATCTAGAGTAGTTGGAATAGCACGAGAGTGTGATTTATTATCTGAACTTTGAAGCATAGGACAAATGAGAGGCACAAGAGTGCAATCAATTAACGGAACCAAAACCATGATGGATTAGATACCTATTCGCAGCGAGAGTTGTTCTAACATTTAGTTGAACATTATTGAATCATGTCTACTGCTTGTTTAATTCATCGCGTTCACAGCGAGAGTTGGAACTTCATTATAGTTAGACATTTGAATATTTACCTCATACGATAGCTTGATAACTTACTATAGAATCCAATTTCTAGAACTAACCTATAAAAACCTTAGCATCCTTGATTTATATTTTTTGAATTTCTTGATTGATAAATTCCTAGAACTAGCCCTTTCTTCTAATAACTTACAATTGGCTTTTACTGTTTTTGTTTGTTACTTTAATATTTCTTGACTTAGCTTAAATGGAAATTAATAGTCTATTGTGTGATTCACAATCTCTGTGATACGATCCTCAAGTACTGCATCAATATTCTTATTTTGAAAGAGTGCTTGAAGGTTAATTTGAGCATATCAATTTGCTACAGCATAAGACATTTTGGGACACTAAAGACACTGTGGTAGGTTCTTGGGTTTGGAGGAAGCTTTTGAAGTATCATTCTCTGGCAAAACAGTTTATTCGCATGAATATTCAAGATGTGCGTACAATGAGATTCTGGAAAGATTTGTGCCATCCCTAAGTAGACTGATTGACATTGCTTGTGAGTTAGGTACGCAGAAGCTGGGATTGGAAGGAATGCTAATATATATGATGTTTTTGTCAGAGGAAATTGGCGGTTTCATATATGCTGTGGACCAGCACATTCAAATATTGGTTCACGACATAAACACCTTCCCTTTGAATTTGGTGGAAATGCTAAGGATAGAGTCCCTATGGAGGAATGGAGATGCCTATAGGATTGATTCCAATATCACTTAGGATCTTATTAGGCATCACACTGACAAAGTAATTTGGAACAAGTGGTCTGGTTTCCGCAAGGAGTCCCTCGGTTGCTTTCATCATGTGGCTGGCTATCAGAAATAGACTGTCAACATGACATCGTACGCGCCAACGGGGTCATCCTTAGGGGTGTCTCTACTATGTTGAGCCAGATGAGACGGATGAGACAAGGGTTCACTTGTCTTCTCATTGTTAATGTAAGATAAGCAAGCTATGCGATGTAGAAACACACAGTAATACATGGTTAATCAATTCCAAGAAATACGACTATATTTATTCTTTTAAAAGCTCATACACGTTCTTCTTAAAAGCAATAAATCAAACAAGCTCAAGACAACCTCGACTTGTTTGCTAGTCTTACTCGTTCAGAGACCTAAGACAGACTCTGAACCACCTAAGCCCTTAACCCCTAGATGTTTTGCTTCTCCTTCTTCGGACGTACAAAACTCTCTATTGCTAAAAGCTCTCTCTGTGTGTTAACCGGCAACACAGTGCCACGACTCCCTTTTATAAATCTTTAGAGAAGCCCTAGATCTAATCTATCTACCCAATGGAAAACTTTCCGTTTCTTTTACTTCAGCGAATAAGCCAATCTTCCTTTTAGATCGATTGCTTCTTCTCCAATTCTTCCTTGGATATGCCTCTTCATTAAATCTTCCTTAAATGCATCGGTCTTGACATGTGTTTCTCACGATCCGTCTTTCTGATGTAGTAGTCCATGTCGCACTTCATGAACTACTTCTGCTCTGCTACATCATCGTCTTCACCATACATCTTCAATCTCCCCCTTTTTAATTCGTCGTCTCACAAGTACCTGAGATAGAAGACAAGAGCAACCACAACAACACTAGTATATATGCCTAAGAGTTATTTCAACCACATCAAGACAATTAAGAACATACTTATATTATCCTAAAAAATGGGTTCAAGCAATTCAATACATATTATCAAAAGATAGCATATACAAATGCTCCCCCATAAACTTAGTCTTCTGCATCTCAGTCCTCTTCTTCTCCCCCTGCTTGTGAGCACACGGATTAAAAACAACATGAAACATCAATACTTCATAAAGAGAGACCGGTACTAACCTGCTACAGCACTCTGAAGATCCTGAACGATCTCAGCTAAAGCCTGAAGAGCTCGAGTTGTGTCCTGTAGTGCCACTTGCATATCAACCCTTGTGAGTGGTCCCTGAGGTATGGAAACCGATCCAAGCTCATAAACAGATACGCGGCGTGGTCTAGTTCTGGAGCTAGGTGTAGCAGTCCGTGGAGCAGGAGTTAGAGCAGGAGATGGCTGACGTGTTGTCCTAGCAGAGCTTCTTTTCGATTCAGCTTTGGTGGTGCCTTTCCTTTAGCTACTCGCTGCTCATAGATCTCACCCACTCGTTTATCCTTCTTGTATGCGATAGGATGTTCAAGCTTGTCGCTGGTGTAAGATGGAACCGCATGCTGCTCTTGGAGAAGTCCCATGATCAAACGAGGGAAGATCAACCAACATGTATCATTGCGCTGAGTAACTCCAAGGTTGATGATCTGTTTGAACATCATCTTACCCAAAATCAACATGAACTCCATGAGCCATATTGTAGATCATCCTTTCCCTTTCAAGAGATACGTGAGTCTTGTGAGTAGAGGGATCCAGTTGTAAGCAGCTATAATCATCAGGGCTCCATAGCACGGTGTGAGATCTGCTGTGGTAAGACCATCCCATTCTTTCCTTGTGTCTCCAGTGATGAACGATGCCAAGTCAGTTACTGAAGCTTCGTCCAAAGCCGTCTCTGCCTCCTCTTCTTCATCTGTGAGTGGCTCCCAGTCTAAGGCACTGTTGATGATGGCAGGTGAGAACTTGTACGCATGCCCTCTTACTGAGACAATCACTTCTTCAGCATCTGCTTCGTTTTTCGTACTTGGCAATCCAGCATAAAACTCAGCTACGACTTGCTCAACATAAACACCAAGAGAAGAGATGAAGAGAGGCTGGGAGATTGAGCTTCTTAAGCACGATGGAGATTTTTTAGGGTTTGTGACCCACTACTTCCCTTAACTGAATAAAACTGAATCAACTTTTCTGATATTGCACATCTAGTCCCTGACTTTTTATCCTCTCCTTTGTATACCTACAACATTTAATTTCTCTCATCCAAACACATAAGCATTAGGCATATTCGTGAATTAATGTTGTATCATCAGACTTTCAAGATAGTAATAAAACACGAGTCACAACTCACAATTGGCTGATTCAAGATTAATATAAAGCATTAGATCAGTTTATCTACCATTTATGTGATGTGATTCATGAGTTGACTCAGTGCTTGATTCAGGCTGCACATATAACTCTTTCTAAATCTTATACTCTGGTGCACTTGATTATCTTTTTATGGCTAGCTTTCACATTGTTATACCTTCATCAATACTGCTGGTTTTCATTCTTTATTCTCGCGCTGTGAAACCCCTGTTGTTTCCCATCATGAATCTATCAACTTTTTCTTTTCCTCTTTTTTTTATTGAGCATCTTTCTGAAACATTGCTGGCTCTTTTTATTGAGAGGGGGGCACATATTGACGTTGAAACCGTACCAAGCTCTTTTTATTGAGAGGGGGGCACAGATTGACGTGAAACCTGTACCATCACAGTATTGACGGCATACCAAACAGCTCTTTTCCACAACGTTCTGGGTTCCAAAACCAATCTGAATCATATTTACATCCCGAATCAGCACTTGCACTACTCTCTGCACAACTTGACTTAACAATCAAGGTTACACACACCAATTGCATTTCTTAGTGTGACAAAGCGATTAAATTCAAGAGATTTAGTGAATATATCAGCCAACTGCAAATCAGTAACTACATGTTCGATTACTACCTGATTGTCTTCAACTAATTCTCTGATGAAGTGGTGTCTGATGTCAATGTGCTTCGTCCTTGAATGTTGGACCGGATTCCTTAAGATATTAATTGCACTTTTGTTGTCACAATACAATAAAGGGACCTGAGTGCATTCCATAATCAGCTGACATCTTCTTCATCCAGATAAGTTGTGAGCAGCAGCTACCCATGGTAATGTATTATGCTTCTGCCGTAGAGAGTGATACAGAGTTTTGCTTCTTACTCAGCCATGAGATAAGATTGTTTCCAAGAAAGAAACATCCTCCATTGGTACTTTTTCTGTCATCAGCACATCTTGCCCAATCCGCATCACAATAACCCATCAAGTTATTGTTGGAATTCTTTGAGTAATACACACCCAAGCTCTCTGTTCCTTTGACGTATTTGATGATTCTCTTTACTGCATTCAAGTGAGATACCTTAGGCTTGGCTTGATATCTTGCACACACACCAACACTAAATGATAAATCTGGTCGACTAGCAGTCAAGTACAACAGACAATCAATCATCCCTCGATAGAGCTTAGCATCAACATCTTCTCCAGCTTCATCTCGTGCAAGTTTCAGTGATGTACTCATAGGTGTCTTTGAAACTTTGGAGTTCTCCAGACCAAACCGTTTTACCAAACTGTTAGCATAGGCACTCTGAGAGATGAAAACACCTTTCTCTGACTGAGATACTTGAAGTCCAAGAAAATACTTCAATTCGCCACACATACTCATTTCAAACTCTTGAGTCATATTCTGAACAAACTCATCAACCAGCTTCTGTGACGTCCCTCCAAAGATAATATCATCCACATAGATTTGGACAATAATTATATCCTTATCCACTTCTTTGAAAGAATAGCGTCTTGTCTATACTCCCTCTGATGTACTCAGCTTCCAACAAAAATCATTTGAGCCTTTCATACCATGCACGAGGTGCTTGCTTCAACCCATACAAAGTCTTTCTTCAGCCGGTAGACATAGTCTTGATGCACTAGATCTTCAAATCCCTTCGGTTGCTCAACATAAACTTCCTCCTGAAGTACTTCATTGAGAAAAGCACTTTTCACATCCATTTGATACACTTTGAAGTTTAGTATGCACGCCATCCCCAGAAACAACAAATGGATTCGAATCTTGCAACCGGAGCAAATGTCTCTTCAAAGTCTACTCCTTCAATTTGTGAGTATCCCTGAGCCACAAGTCTTGCCTTGTTGTGAACCACTTCTCCATGCTAATCAGTCTAGTTCTTGAAGATCCATTTTGTTCTAACCACGTTTACTCCTTCAGGTCGAGCAACAAGTTCCCACACATCATTCCTAGTGAACTGCTCAAGTTCCTCGTCCATTGAAACAATCCAATATTCATCATGAAGTGCTTCAGTGTGTGTCTTTGGTTCAATTGATGAGACAAAGCATGCGAACTGCACCATTTCTCTGAAATTGATGACTTTGTCACGAGTCTTCCGTCCTTCTTCAATGCCTCCAATCACGTCTGACTTCGAGTGATTACAATGAACTTGCTGAATCACCGGTTGAGGTACTGTATCTGCCGTTGGACCTTCCTCAATCGTTTCTTTAGTAGCTCCTGTTGAGTCATCTTCATCCTCTTCATCTGACTCCAAATCTCCTCCTATAACCACTGACAGATCGTCAAACACAACATTAACTGATTCCACAATCGTTTCTGACTGCTTGTTGTAGACTCGGTAATCTGAACTAGACTGTGCATAATCCAGAAAGAATACCTCATCACTTCTTGAGTCAAATTTCCCGAGGTAGTCCTTATCATTCAATATGTAGCACCTGCATCCAAAACATGAAAGTAACCAAGGTTAGGAGTGTTGCATGTCCACATTTCATAAGGAGTCTTCGTTGTTCCCTTTTCGAACATACACACAGTTGATTGTGTAACAAGCCGTGTTGAGTGCCTCAGCCCAGAATGTTTTGGCTATCTTGTTACCATGAAGCATTGCCCTTCCCATCTCCTGTAGAGTCTTATTCTTCCTTTCCACCACTCCATTCTGTTGAGGTGTCCTTGGTGGCCGCAAACTGGTGAGCTATTCCTTTTGATTCAAGGAAGGTAGTAATGACTTCATTCTCAAAACTCACCACCATGATCACTGCGTATCTTCTTGATCCCTCCTTTTTCATTTATGAGTTGGAGAGTCCAGATTCTGAACTCTCACATGTAGCAGTTGTTTGCCTGATCTTACACCTTGTAGGGAACAGATCTCGATCAAACCTTCTGACCAGGAGGCTCACTGGATCATTGTCCTCCATCTGATCCTTCTCAACTGATGCAAGAGCAATTCCTTTCTCCTTCTTCCCACCGGACACTTCCATCTCATGCGCTTGTAGCATCCCAACTACTTCATCAAATGTCATCTCATCGGTGTTACAGGAGACACTCATAGCTGCCTTGTATGCCATGAACTTTGACGGCAAGCACCTCAGGAACTTCTTCACGAGTTTTTTCTCTTTGTATTTCTTCCCAAGTGTGAGTGCTTCTTGCGCCAGTGAGCTGATCTTTGAGCTGAAGTCTCCAACAGATTCATTCTCTTCCATCTTTAGCTCTTCAAACCTAGTTGCAAGCATATCCTTCCTAGAACTTTGGACTTTCAGAGTTCCTTCAAAGTGCCTCTGCAGAATATCCCATGCATCCTTCGCTGCCTCACACCCTTGAATCAGTTCAAACTGCTTCCTTGCCACGCTGCAGTGTATGACAGTTAGTGCACGAGCATTGAACTTCGCCATCTTGTTCTCATCGTCAGTCCAGAATTCTTCCAGCTTTGGAACATCTTTCCCATCATCGCCTCTTGCAACAGGTGACTTCCAACCAGATTCCACAGCCTTCCACGCCAATGGGTCAATACCCTTGATTGTAGCCTTCATACGCGCCTTCCAAAAACCATAGTTTCCTACTTCAAGGATCACCTTGGAATTCGTCACCAACTCGCGATAGCTATCCATCTTACTCCGCAGGATCCTACCTGTTTAAGACAAACAAAGTACATATACCCGCTCTGATACCAATTGTTAATGTAAGATAAGCAAGCTATGCGATGTAGAACACACAATAGTACATGGTTAATCAATTCCAAGAAATACGACTATATTTATTCTTTTAAAAGCTCATACACGTTCTTCTTAAAAGCAAATAAATCAAACAAGCTCAAGACAAACCTCGACTTGTTTGCTAGTCTTACTCGTTCAGAGACCTAAGACAGACTCTGAACCACCTAAGCCCTTAACCCCTAGATGCTTTGCTTCTCCTTCTTCGGACGTACAAAACTCTCTATTGCTAAAAGCTCTCTCTGTGTGTTAACCGGCAACACAGTGCCACGACTCCCTTTTATATATCTTTAGAGAAGCCCTAGATCTAATCTATCTACCCAATGGAAACTTTCCATTTCTTTTACTTCAGCGAATAAGCCAATCTTCCTTTTCTCTTTAGATCGATTGCTTCTTCTCCAAGTCTTCCTTTAATATGCCTCTTCATTAAATCTTCCTTTAATGCATCGGTCTTGACACGTGCTTCTCACGATCCGTCTCTCTGATGTAGTAGTCCATGTCGCACTTCATGAACTACTTCTGCTCTGCTACATCATCGTCTTCACCATACATCTTCACGCATGTCCTTACACATTCATGCTTTGGCTTCGAGTTGCTGTAACTTGTTTGGAAGAGACCCTGACTTTGACTGGGATACCACCATGACGTGCCTTTTAACAGGCTCCTACGCTAGACTCACTTTCATCCTCTTAAGACTTGTACTGCCGGTTACGCTACTATATTTGGTGTGAATGAAATGAAAGGAGGCATAGCAACATATCCAAGCCGGTTGATCACATTTCCAGGATGGTGGACAAAATGGTCCGTAACCGAATTACTTCAACCATATGTTATTTGAAGCTGAAACTGAAAGGATTAATGCATCCTTGGTTGAAGCACATGCCACTTAGTGTTTTGATTTTTGATTTCACTCTTCTACTATATACACTTAGGCTTTGTACATATATTATTTTGCGGTGATCAATTAATTTGAAATTTATATAAAAAAAATCATTAAAAATCAAATCACTTCAAACACTACGAGGTCTTATTGGATTAGGATTTGATAGGATTTTATTTATTTTTTTTCTCAAATCCTTTCTTATTGTATGTAGTATTCTAAATTCTATGTGAAATTCAGGCTTATTGGATTAGTCATTCGTATAAATTCTCTCAAATTCCAACTTATTAGAAAAATATGGATTTTGTCAACAACATTCATCAAATGGAATTTGATGGGGTTTGAATGGATATTTTCTAGTAAATAACAAATTGAAATAACACCTCCTATGATGGTATTTGAAACTTTTTTTAAAATAAAAAATTTCCTTCACATTTTTTAAAATAAAATTGCTTGAAATAAAATAAAAAATAATAATTCGAAAATTATTTTTTAAAAACTTCTATAAATTTTATATATATTTCATAAAACGATAATAATATCAAATTATAACAATTTTTAATATTATTGGAAAAAAAAACAATAACTCTGAAATTTCTTCAAAACCTTATAAAACTTGTAACAAATGTTCTTAGGATTTAATCAAATCTCGTATTTTTTTGGATTTACTCAAATCTTAAATTTTCTTAAATCCTTAATTCAATAACCCCCCGTACATTAAAGGGAGAATTGCCAAGTGTGACTCAACACTTGGGTCAAACCCAAAAGAATACCCAAACTTGGGTCAAAGGCAAAGTAACTTAAAAGACTATTCATTACAAAGTAGTGCTCTTCACTGGAAAACAACGTGACCGTGACCGTTACCGTTACCTTCACGACACAGCCGTCGTCATCACCAACCTTCACCACTCACGCTCGGAGTTGTCACCATCCACCAGAGAGCCAAGCCGTCATCTTACGAGTCCTCACCAATCATCGTCGTTTAGATCGGCATTAGTTTTGGTCGTGTTTATACCTTGCTTTCAGACCAAGCTTCATCACTCATCACCACCTTCACAGATCCGCTTGCTTTTCCGTTATGCTCATCTTCTTAGTGTTGTTTCAGATGCAACAAGGCCATCGCAACTCGTCTCGCAATCCGTTTCACGTGTGATGAACGTAAGTCCTATCAATTCGGTCTCCCATGTCATGTCTTGTTACGTCATTATTTTCGACGTGTGGTTATTGAATTAATCACGTAATCAATCATATATGGACGTCAAGCTCAAACTAACAAGTCTTTCTTGCGCAGGGAAGCAACATTTTCAAGTGGTAAAGGACTAGGGAAAATCTGGTTAGACGAGGCGTACACATTTTCAAGTGTTTTCCGGTCCATTTCCAAGCTCGGCTAAGGTGAGGGCTATTCACAAACTTCTAGTACACGGCTTATGATTTTGAATAAACATAATTTAGTTCTAATATGTTCTGTCTTCGTGAAATCGAGTCTGTCAGAGTCTGCTTGTTTAGTTATTAGGTTCTCTGAACCGGACATAGAGTGTTAGAGGGTTCAACATTGCTTATTCATTGATAATTGATATTATATATATATATATATATAAATATCTGTTGATAATTATGGTGAAAGGATGTGGTCGACTACGAAGACGTAATTTCGTAGGGCGGTTTGTGACCAGTATATTTTTTGTGGAGATGTTGTGGCACAACATAATCGACATGTTGTTGCCAAAGCTTCGAGGTCGATAAATCGTCTACGGGCGTGTGTTACCGCGCACATATTCGGCGTTGTTTTTGGCTTGTTAGTGGGCAGCGGGTGTGTACCTCGCTAGGACCATTGTTTGTTCTTTGGGTACTTTAGGTACCGTGTTTGTTACATGTTAGAATTAAAGTATATTTATTCAGAGTGTTATGACTGGGTCCATGGACTTCGGGTTTAGCTTCCCATACCTCACTGAGTGACTTCCCTGTTGCTCACCCCTCGTTTTTCCCTTCCAGGTGAGACTGCTGAGGAGGAGTGATTCATTTTGGATCGGTGTTTTGGGTGTTTCCTTTTTAGACTTCTGGATTTATGTTTATGGATGCTTTCTAAATATTATTCTATTGATGGATTTGCGGTGTTAAGTTGACTACGCAAAAAAATAAAGTGGAAATTTCGGGAAATTATTATTTATTAAGTTAATTCAGAAAATGCGAGTGTTATAATATCATTGTTAAAGAAGCTGAGAATGGATCAATGACTAAGACTGCCTCTTCAAGAGCTTTAAATAGATATCCTCCTTCTCTGATATCATACTCATAAATGTGATGACACATAACAAAAAAAATAACAATCAGAATTAAAGACGACAAACAAAAGAGAACATAGTTTGAGATAGTTGAGACAACAAAGCACATATCTTTAACCTTTTCGGGAGTGGATTCATTCACAAAAGGGTACATACAATCTATTTCTTTAGTGAGTGAATTATTTGTGAATTGGAAGAGATAGTTGTTTGTACCGAGTTCGGTCGGATCTAAGGAATAGAGAGACAAAACTCATCGGTGGGTTAATATAAAGGCATTGATTGGATCGGAAAAAAGTTCTTCGATTTAAAAATAAGGAAAAGAAAAGTGGAGGTGAACTGGTGCTCGCAGAGCTAGCCAAAAAAGTACAAATCAGTAGAATGCAAGGTAAATGAAAACCCTAATTTTAGCAGCTCCCCTCTTTTTCTATGTTGTCTCTTTCTCTCCATATATAGACGCTCGTTCCCTTGTTTCCCTAGGTCGGTTCGTCCTAATGGGCCTTATCTTGTAAAGGCCGGCTTGTCGGGCCGACGAGAAAAGCTTCTGAGCCGAGAGCTTTTGTTTGCCCCTGATTCGGTTGGCTAAAAGCGATCCTTCATCTGCTAAAAGCGATCTTTAGCCCAGCTGGTACGCTCGCTTTGGATCCAACAAGCCAAGCCGATACTTGAAGACTGATGGGCAAAACCTGCTATCCCTACGGCAAAGCCAATTTCAGTGAATTTGTGGATCGGGTCCCTACGATAATTGGTCTGGCGCTTTGGAGTATACCGTTAGTTCAGAAGGTTTGTCGAAACAGTTTTTCGTAAGTACAGGCGATCCCGTCATGCGTTTTATGGGGTTGAGCCTTAGTTCGGCTTGCTATTGCTTCAGTTCGGACCGGGATCCTTGGTTCGGCTCAGTCTAGTTCCCGTTTTGCATCGGTTTGGACCGAGAAGCGGAACCGTCGCAAGGGAGATCGTGGGCATTTGGGCGGTCTCAAGGCTCATTTAGGCCTTTTAAACCTAATGATGACATCCCTGGCAAGCGTGCCTCTCTTTCCTTTATAAATAGTCGACCTCCCTTTGGAGTCTCCATTCTTCTCTGCGCTCTTAGGTATTTTCACACTCTCCATCTTCATTCTTCTATCTAGATTCTATCGTAGATTAGGTAGTATTTTGTTCTGAAAAAAATCATGCGGCCGAAAGAGAGACTATCTCCATAGCGAAAGGAAAGGCGGTTCCTGCCGCGTTGAGCCCAGTTAGGAAACTGCAGCTGATGGTAATTCTCTCCATTAATTCAATTAAATTCATCGAGAGGCGATGATAGACACTGCGAACATGGATCTGTCACTAGGGCTTTTAGTCTCTGACTGGCGTGATTACTTAGGGCCGAATATGATGGCCATGCTCCCGATGAGGCGGGGAGTCGGTTGACGCGTACCAACTTCCTTCCAACTTGTTATTACCCAGGTGGAATCTTTGATGAACTCACGGCTGTGGCGCCTGAGTTACTTCTTCCCTCGAACGTGGAGGGGAAATCTTGGAAGAATGTGGGAGAGACCCGATCTACCCCGAGCAGCGTCAAGAAACTGCTAAAGGAATGCAACGCCGTGGGTGTGACCTTCCGCATTCCCACGTACACTCAGAGGCCTTGGTCCCAGCCAGTGGGGTATCAATGTGTCTATGAGTCGTATTTTCAGAAGGATACCAAACTTTGGTTCCCCATACCCCGACTAATCACATCATATGTATTTCGTCGAGATGTGGCCATCAGTCAGTTCCTGAATGGTTCCTTCCGTATTGAAGTCGCACTGATGGTGATGGTGGCTAAGATTGATGTATCGCTGAGTGTTCGGAATTTTGAGGAGTTATGCTTCATAAAGCCGATGCCGAAGGTTTATATTCAGTGAAAATGTGGCCGAACTACTACATAATCACCGACCATCTGAACAAGACGACTGACTGACAGCCCTGCTACTTCTATATCAAGTTTGATGAATCCGTGTTCGAAGAATCGCCGAACAACGATTTCTGAGTTCTTTGGAATTATCGTATCTTTAGATCGACCATTTTTGACAGAATGTTATTTATCGCGGTACTAACCTGTTTATTTTTTGTCGTGTAGTTGATCATCCGAATACGATCAATTTTTTGGAGGGTTTCTTTGATAACGATCGGGGTTTAGCAGCGCTCAGTCATCAACATTGGCCTGACATAAGCGAGGAGAGAGTTTGTCGAGCCTTGGAATGCATCTCTAGATGTTAGTTCGTTCTATTACTTGTTTCCTTTCCACTCTTTTCTTTTTTCGTCAAACTTGACCCATTTTTTTGTCGGCTTGTGCAAGTGATTGGGCTTCTGAATTATTCGCCAAATTGTTTTCGGGAAAAGGCAACTATTACTTTTCTCGAGAGAAGAGAAGAAACAAGTGAGTATAGCCAAAAAGATGAAAGATTTTTTGTATCTCAGTGTTGTGGTTGAATGCCAGTTGGGGTCATCTGGTGTTGATCTGTTGGCGATGATCGACGAAATGGGTCTTGAGTGACTGGAGCATACGGATCCTCAGTTAGAGATGGCTCTTGATGTTGTTGATCCGGGGGTCGAGGAGGTGAGCCTCGATGCGGAATATTTGCTGTCGTTGATCCAGGGGTCGAGGAGGTGAGTCTCGATGCTAAGGCTGCCAGTCCCAAGAAGAAGGGTATAAAGAGGTCAAGTGACAATCCTCCCATTGCCACACATCAAGGGGGCCTGCCTGAGGCTGCAGAGAAAACGCAGTCAGATGAGCATCCCAAAAATAAGAAGAAGAAGTTATATGAGAAGATGTTAGAATCCGGTGATGAGGCGACGATCCAAGAAGCTTATGTTCGTGATGGATCTGGAAATGAGCCGGTAATTCAGACGTGGCGGGGGGGGGGGGGGGGGGGGGGGGGGGGGTTACTCTGAACCTAGCTCTTATGACAGGGCGAGAGGAGGTTTCGCCCAGGATACCGCTGAAGAAGAAAAAGAAGAAGAAGAGATCCTTTAAGGGGAAGATGCAGATGCCAAATTCCGAGGGGTTGGACACTCAGAAGGCGGGTGCTGATGTTTTGGATGACGTCGGCCAGTCAGATGATTCTGCAATGCGAGTCATTCTGCAATCCATCGGGGGATCAGGAGCAATTCCTACCCGAAAGGCTCGAGTGGCGTTCCCTGACCACGTCGAGTTTACTACGACGGAGACACTCCACTGGTTTATAACGATGGTTGTTGCGCAGAGCTAGTTCGTCAAATCAGGGGAGGGCCGAATGATATGATGTCCATTGATAAACTAGTGTTCAAGGACGCTTACATCGATGCTGCCCGGGCCTCATTGCTAGTAAGTGATTTGATTTTAACTACTTCTTCTTTTTGTTTCGAGGTTTCTCTGTCCTGAGCGATTTCATCCTATTGTGTAGAGCGAAGGCAGTATGAACGTTTTGGTAGAGAAGTACGATACGGAGCTGAAGAAAAAACTCGTACAGCTGGGTAAGTCCGAGAAGATGGTCGAGTCGAGGAAAAGGTGTATCGCCCTCCTGAAGGATGAGTTCATGGCCATGTCTAAGAAAACTATCCAGGAAAAGTATTGTGCGATAAATTGGAAGAAAGCTCAAAAGAATAAAGCTGACGATCTTTAAAATGAGCTGAAAACCATTCGGGCGGTGATGGAAGGACTCAAGCGGGAAAAGGCTGTCTTGGAGCAGGAGAAGGCCGGCTTAGAGCGAGATAAAGCCGCCACTGCCCTAAGGCAAGTGAGGAGATCGATCCATACAGATTCTGGGAGCTTTGAGGTTACCCACGAGAGAGTTAGGGTACAAACGGTATGATCTCGAAATGCAACCGTCGCTTTAACAGATTCACGATCGGGAAGCTCGTCAAGACTCCTACGATACGGCTTGCTGCCTGTACAAATAGGCGTTCAGGACGAGAAAATGTCTCGAGATGCTAAAGAGGAAGGGCTAAAATATTCCCCAGGCGGCAATTGAGATGTTAGCCGCGCAGGAGAGCCACTTCGAGAAAGAAGCATCCCGGCTGAAAGCTGGAGAGATTCCAGAAGCCGGCCTCTCCTTGTCTCCATTCTCTTTCTTGAGTATAAATTTCTCAATGAGAATTTTCTGGTGGGGATCGATCCGTATGGTTCCAACGCTGATCTGATTGATCTAGGGACTGCTATCAACCTCAAAACTTTGAGTCACTCCCTCGGTGATCCTTCAAGCAAACGGCGTGAAGAGCCAATGTTGATCCTCCGTGAGTTGGGAGTGAATACGATGAGAACAAAGAGGCATCAGGCGTCGATTATCAAACTGATAACAAGGACCTAGCTCCGACCTTGGCAGGTAAGTAGACTGATGCCAGTACCGAGGGTCTGGTCGAGGTTTCTGATGCTTAAAATAAAGATGAGAAAGATTCGGGAAAGAGGCCGTCGGAACTGAGTTGCGTCGAGGGCGAAAGAGATCTGAGTGGGAACCTGCCGGAGTCAGCAATAGAAAGAGCCAAAGATCTTCCTGATTCAGGTGCGCGAACCGGAGGAGATGGGACCGGTCAAGCTGAAGGTTGATCTCCTGGTTGTTGTTTTCTATGACATTTTTTCACTTTGGTCTTTTCTTCGTCTTGGTCCCGGGAGGCCTTTGTTGTTTGTACCACTCAAAACATTTGTTTCCCAGATTTTATATCGGTTATTGTACTTTGGATTCGATCGATATTTTCAGTAAATCTTAATTTCATCTTTTAGACTAAGAAACTGTCGAATTGTCTGATTATTTCCGCTTGGAAGTGTGTGAGGTAATCCTGCAGCCGGTCAGTCGTTTGACCTTGGCTTGGGATTTTGGACTGAACTGAAAGTACAAGATTTGGTCCAAACTAATTATGTTTACCCATTTGTAGGTATTTTACGAATTTATCGGACTGCAAGTAATTCAAGTGAATAATGATCAGTTCGAAGTAACTTAGTAACTCACAGTTTGTTTGATTGGTTGCTTAAAGTTATCGAACTTCTCTAAGTGTTTTGATCTTTGGTACGGGTCGCTAGCGTCTGATTGATAATCAAGCCCGGATACGGCTAAGGGAACATTCATATATCACTTTAAACGACAATGGGTTTTGATCAGCCTAAGTGTAATTTTGCTAAGTTTTTGGTCGTCCAACCCATGCTCAAAATCTATTACAGAGATCAAAGATCGTCATTTCAGTTAGTTGGTCATTTTTATGACTTATCTAAATCCCTCGGGTACGTGTCTGATTGGAACATATCCAATGATTGGGCACGAGTGCTAGTACGCAATCCGCTGCTCGATGCGCTTCTTAATGGTGGGGCGTTAGCATCGTAGAGTCGTGGAACCATATTGGATCTGGTCCTAATGAAGAAATATTTTGACTTAGAAGGATATATGTTGTTTTTTTATCGCGACTGGATAGGTTAAGGCTGCATACGTACCTCAGCAGAAGATCAAGTCACTCGTAGTTCATTTTTCTCGAGTACAAGTGGCAGTTAAGGTCAATTTAGTCGGATTTTTTTAAATTGCGTTAGGAGCAGTTAAGGCTGTCTACGTACCTCTTCAGATGATCAAGTCACTCGTAGTTCCTTTTTTCTCGAGTAAAAGTGGCTCTTAAGGCGCATTTGCTCGAATTTCTTTTGAAAGTGCGAATAAAAGTGGCGGTGTGTCATGTAGTCGTACATGTAAGTCCTCTAAGAGTAGTTTCATCAGACATGCATGGAGTTCCATGCCCGTAGTATGGCTTCACCGGTGGAAGTTTCTAGTCGATAGACCCCGAGCCTTAAGACTTCCACAATTTTGTAAGGCCCTTCCCCGCTGAGTTTTTCACTCCTTAGTGTTTTTTGAAAACCTTTTGCAGAACGAGATCTCTCAACTCCAGAGGTCGTGATTTGACTTTTTTTTTGGCGTACTAGCTCTCGATCTGGTGCTGGTAATTTTAGATGTGAAGCGAGGCTTGGTCGCGTCTTTCCTCGATTTCACCCAAGGTATCCAATAGCATCTTGTGATTCAACTCGATGTTTTGGGGAATTTTAGAGCGTCGGAGGCTCGTAGTCTTTACTTCGGCAAGAGCCATTGCCTCAACTCTATAGGCTATAGAGAATGGAGTCGCCTTTGTTTCTCCGTGCGGTGTTGTTCGGTGTGACCACAAGACTCCATCCAACTCGTCGGCTCAACGTTCTTTCTTTAAATCAAGGAGTTTTTATGCCGTCGATGATCTTTTTGTTTGATGCCTCAGCTTGACCATTTCCTTGCGGGTATCTCGGACTCAAAGTGTTCAAGCGGATTGGCCATTTTTCTCAGAACTCGCAAAATTTACTCAATATGAATTGAGATCTATTTTGGTGATGATTTCGTAGTGTAGTACGTTTCGGCAAATAATATTTTCCTAAACGAACCCTTGAACTTCTTTGTCAGTGACCTTGACGAGCGAATCTGCCTCAATTCCTTTTGTGAATGTAGTCGTCAGGACTAGAATGAATCATCGTTCTGATTTAGGCTGATAATGTCCATAGCCCATCGCATGAATGGATATGTGCGGTAATTGTATGTAACCGTTCTGTCGAACAATGGATGGTCGGGGCTTTAGTTGACACATTTCACAGCATTGGCCTTTACAACTCACAGTCGCGTTCATAGTTGGCCAGTAAATTACAAGGCTTTTGAATTTCCGAGCCAAGATTCTTCCTCCAGAATGTATGCCAGCTGCGCTTCATGCGTTTCTGCCATGACAAGTTTGGTTTCGTCACATTGATATAATGCGTGTAGGTCCCCATCCATGACGACGTAATGGGTACTGCATGTCTTTATTCGTCGCGCGGCCATTTCCCGCAATGGCGTATTGACCGTCTCGATATGGTAGCGTCGATGACTCTGTCGCCAATTCCTAGATGCTGTTGTTTGAAATGTCTGTGTAGAGTCTTTGACGTATTTGTCGCGTTGTTAATATGAGATTTATGTATGAGCTGGTCTAAGAAGCGTAAGTCGTATGCTCATTTCTCGATTCGGCTGTATGGGATCGTTCGTTAAATGGTCATGTAGCTTGCTCTAGTTCCTGTGCGAGGCGTCGGTCATACTATGTTCTCAACTCTAAGACTCGTATGTGCAGCTCGAAGATATCAAGTCACTCTGGTGAGTAGGTTTGTAGAGAGTGAGTAGGCGTCCCATTTGTTAATTCCGCTGCATCGTAGTACACCGCTGGTATTGGCATGCAACATAGTTTTCAAATCGCTAGTAGGCTAAATCGTCTGCCTGCTGGCTTTTGCTGGCGAAGTCTCTGCGATGCAGCAACTCGTATTCTGCTTCATTATTAGACAGAACGAGCCAAAGCTGACCGATTGTAATGATTAGTTCCCTGGTGGTGATTGCAACTTGGAACTCCATGCACCTAAGTGTTTTCTTGTGGTAGAGATGTCCACGTGCAAGGATTCCAGTTTGCTTGGAAATGAATTCTGCTCTATCTTTTGGAGTGAGTTTCGATTATGAAGTCCGGCTAAAAACATGGATTTGGCTGTCCGTCCAGTTCGCTTTAGGTTGTGTCCGGCTCGCTTTAACTCGATCGTACCATTTCATTAGTCGTCCCGACATAAACTCAATGTTCTGCATCACAGTTCAAAGGGGTTGATGTGGTCAATAATCTTCCCGATCGAATGCGACTGGAAGTAAGTCGAAGCTTTCTTGCGAGACGTGAGACAACGATAACCATTTTCTTAGCAGTCGGGTATCGTTTCTACGGCGTCACATCATGTGTTTACTTTTGCTAGAAGATTGGTTTTGGTTCGCTCGAACCTCTCGAATGGAACTCTGCTTGACGGCGTCGAGGAAATGGTGATACATAAGTGAGAGTTTGTCTCCGTCTTCAGGTTTGGATAGCATTGGCGGGGGGGGGGTTGTTGGATTGCTTCAGATGACCAAACGCTTCTCGCATTTCTCCTTACTAGACCAAAACTTTTTGTTTCCCTTGCAAATTCTCAGAAGGGAGGCATCTATCTATAGATCGGAAGCATGAAGTCGATTGAGCGTTGTGATCTGGCGATTAAGTTTGACCTCTTGGCTATTCTTTGAGCTAGGAAGTTATTGTATCGCGTGAAGATCTTGTTTAAGGGTTTGCCTCGATTCCCCATTGAGTACAATGAACCGAAAAACTCTCCGACATGACCCAAAAGGCATTTTGCCGGGTTGAGTTTTCATCCCATATTCCACTAAGTTGTCTTGAGCAATCCCGCATGGAGTAGGCGTAGCATGAGCTACTTAACCAAAAGATCAAAGTCATAGACTTCCATCGTAATCCTGAGGCTTGTTGAGTGAAACATTCGCTGTTGACGAGGTCGTTGTAAGTTTGCCCGCATTCTTAGGGCGTAAGGCGACATCACCTTTAATAGCAGTAGGTATTCCCTGTGGTTCATTTTCTCTCGTGTCATAGAGTGTATCATGAATCTGATATAGTCCCGAGAACGCATCCATGAAGGCCAAGAGTCTCATTGCCAGCTGTCCATTTCAACTATAACGATCGAATGTGGGAAGGAGTGGAAAGTGTCCTTCGAACAACAACTTGTTTAAGTCGGATAAACCGAGGCCAACGCCACCATTTTCTGTTTTTCTTCTTTACAACCTCTAGTTGGGCTAACCACTATGGGTATTACCACTTTCCGTGATGAACGGGCTTCAATCAATCTCTCGACTTCTTCTTTTTTTTACTGCGTCGTCTATAGCTCGGGACCAAGTTATTCCTTTCATTTTCCTTAATGGGTTTGAAAGTGGGATCCACTGTTTCAGCTTCCTTGGAGCGAAATATTCGTGGGTCGATACGTTTTCATATCCGGCGTACCTCCACGCGAAGGTGATGAATTTTGTTTAAGGAATGCGGTGACCTTCTCTTGCATACTTGGTCGGGTAGATAAGCACCAATCTGACTACTTTGCTGGGTCGGTCTCGCAATTGTGGATCTCGAGGATTTTTCTACCTTTAGGAGTAAATTAGAATTGCGTTTGAGATCATGTTGACGTGAGACCGGTTACCATCTGCGTCTTCACTTGTGGGATTAGAAGGTCTTGTGTGGCTTTCTTGATCCCCGCGAGCATGCGAGATTTGTGCCTCCTTCCCGGGCGGAAAATTTTACGCATTGAGGAAGTCGATGATATGCCCTCATCGAGTGGAAGCCCTTCATCACATTGATTATGCTAACTCATAAATGCCTTTCTCTGGTGTTCCAAAAAGTATTTTGTATGGTGCTTTGTGCTTATGCGGGAATTGACTCTGTATGCGTTAACTCCACACGCATACCACTGGAAGACGGATTATAACCAAGCATTACTCTTGGATGCTCCGTTGAACCCTATAGCAGCGAGAGGGTGGCTGCATATCACCCAGGTCGACTCCATTTTATCAAGAGTTTCTGCGGCTGCGAAAAAATAATAGTCGACCAAGCTGCCGCTAGTCGAATCAGCATTTTTGTAACTTGCTGTTTCCTATCCAAAGTTCTACCAGGAGAGGGTCGTTATGTGGATATTGAATCCCGATGTGGTTCAATCGGGTGACAAAGGATATTTTGATCTTTCTCGGACCCAGATTTCCATTTCTGAGAGGTAGTAGCTTGGTGGCGGTAATATTTCACTAGTCTGACCAAATTCACCTCATGGAGGCAGCCGCGCCATGATAAGTGTTCAAGTGCGACAGGCGCTCTGCTCGCTTGGATTGAATTTGCAGGCTGTTATATCATCGGACAAAATTCTCATTGCCTGGTCCACTGTTTTCATACGGGACTTTTCCGCATCCAGCCTGCGTCGCAATCGGAGGCTTTTAGGGTGATCGAGCTATGATTATTAGGCTCGTCGAATTTGGAGTTAAGCTTGTCGCGAAGAAATCGATAGTTTGTGGGCTTGGGATTGTTCTTGGGTATGAACATTGGGCTTGGTTAAATTTACCTAGCCTGGCATGCGTTGATCGTAGACCATTAGATCAGATGCTTTGCTATGGTTTCTCTTCATCGCTGCTGTTTTGAATCTTAAGATGGTTCCCGTTAAATCGCCTATCCTCGCTGACTGCATTGTCTTTGATTCAGGGGTGTGCGCAGATCATGTATGTTCGTTACGTCGCATATTCTTCTGTCAGATGAAACATCTGGCTCGTCGCGAGACTCCCTAACCGTATAATAGACTTCTCTCGTATAACGGGTCTTACACTGACAGAGTTCTTCCCTTCGATCGGACAGATGTGTCATTTTTATCCTGGCCCCCTAGGCGCGATCTCTTTTACATCTTTCTCGTTTTATTCGTCTTGCAGATTTTTCCTCTGTTATTTTTTGATTATCTTGCTATTAATTCATTACTCCAGCCTTTGCCGTTCTTTGGACTTACTGCCTAGGGGCCCAATGTTTGCGGTTCCGTTCGAAGACAGAATTGCTAGCAAAGCTTCGTAGATTTAGCTTGCATTTCCCTTCGTCGTCTTGCCCTTGACTTCTGTGATACTCGCTTGTATTTACTGAGGTCGTCTGGACTCGAACTCGAGGTCCCGATGGACATGCGTTGTTGTTTGGTTTATTCTCTAATAGCCACGCCGCGACGCATTCCATCCCTTTTTGCGTACACCACTTGTCGAATTTGGGTGTATTCATCTTCGTTTGAAGACGTAAAGGAAGCCTTCATTATGGTGAGTTTTGTCGCTATAAGAATAGATGTCGTGTGTTTTATTGGCGCATTTATCGGTGGATTTTTGCGTTGCGATGTTTCATGGGTGTTTGCTTGTTGATTATCGCTGTGAGTGTCTTTTTCAATTCGGATGAGTTATTAGATCAGACAATAGCATCTTGGAGTGACGATGTCAGATGCCAGTAGGATCATCACGAGAAGTTTGGAGTGCTACATAAAGGGTGTTTGTCAACGCGCCACTGTGATGTTATCGGCGATGCTGACTTTCGAGGACGATCTTGCTTTGAATTTTCCATGAAATATCATAGGCCTCTGTCATGGGGATTTGAGAAAATTACAGAGGTCAAGATGCGGTGGCTCCTTGGCGAAGTAAACGTTGATGTATTGTTTTAAGAAGGCTGTCGACAGCATCGATGGAAGCTGTTTGATAAGTTTTATCGGGTTAAGTCGGGAAAAACCCAAATATAAGGGCCCTGAACCTTCTAGGCTTTCAACAAAAAAGCTGACAAGTTCCCGGCCCTTTCTTTCTCTTCATCGGAGAATTTCCCTTCCATCGCTTATGTTGAACGACGTTACATGGGTCTGTCGGATCAGGAGTCACCGGCAAAGAAAGATGTGAATTCAAAAGGTTTTCCGTTGCGGATCCGGTATATCATAATTCCTTCGGCGAAAAAGAGTCTGAGTTTTTTGGTGAGGAAGCGTTTCTATGTGTTGGAGGAATTTGCTACCGGTGATGGGATTTGAGATAGGTGAGTTTTCGAGTGTCATTGATCTTATCTCGGCGCAACTTGTGTTTAACCCCATGGTGGGTGCCAAATGTGTGATGTACCGATTTGTGTTTGGATCTAAGGAACAGAGAGACAAAACTCGTGCGATGGGTTATACAAAGGCGTTGATTGAATTGGGAAAACTTCGTCGTTTACAATAAGGAAAAGAAAAAGCGGTAGATGGTGAATTCGGTGCTCCCAGGCTGGTCGGGAAAGTAAAATCGGTAGAATGCATAGCGGCAAAACAAAAAACCCTAATTCTAGGGCCGCTCCATCCCTTTCTATTCT
This sequence comes from Moricandia moricandioides, assembly GCA_905132885.1. Lineage (NCBI taxonomy): Eukaryota > Viridiplantae > Streptophyta > Magnoliopsida > Brassicales > Brassicaceae > Moricandia > Moricandia moricandioides. Next base: position 1,824 of record CAJHQQ010004673.1, on the reverse strand, counting down.
TTGTCTCCTTTATTCTCTATATAGATGCTCAATTTCCTTGTTTCCCTAGGTTGGTTCACCCTAATGGGCCTTATCTTGTAAAGGGCGCATGTCGGGAATGACGAGAAAAGCTTCTTGAGGCCGAGAGCTTTTGGTTCACCCCCTGATTCGGTCGGCTCAAAAGCGATCCCTTCGTCGGCTAAAGCAATTCTTTATCCGAGCTTGGTGATGCTGCTTGGACTCCACACGCCAAGCGGATAATTGAAGACATATTGAGCCAGACTGCTACTCCATTGGCCTTGTGGAGGATAAATCCACCTCCCTTACAATAATGAACAAGACAAACCCATTATTTGCATAGATGTGGGGTGCCTTGCTGCCGTTGATCTCGCCTTTCTCTTAGCCATTAGGCCTTGCAAGTATATTATTTGTTGTGAAAAAATAAAGTAGCCTAAATATTTTGGAGAAGAGGATATATATAGCTTTAAATTTGAGGAAATGCAAAGCGTGGAACGGGACCATTGACTTAGTTCAGTCAAAGAGGGGTTTAACTGAATCAGGAAAAGTGTGATTTATTTGTTAGGGAGTTTCAGAGGGAAGTGATAGGAGTAGAGTTACGATGTTGAATGAGAAGGCGAAAAAGGAATATAGGGCTAATGATGGTTTTTTGTGAGAGTGAAAGTAGGGCCAAAATTAAGAAATAACAAGACGGTTTACTTTTTAAGGTTTAATGTTTTGAAATAAAGTCAGATATAAAGTAAGGCCCCATCCGTTATAGCAAGTAATAATAGTCTAATGAAAGTGGTGACATGGTATCAAATATTGTGGTTGATTTTTATGTTGAGTTGGACACTCTAAACATTCACAATATCAACTTTTAGTATTGTAAGATTTTGTGTTACTCAGATGCATTAATTTGGTTTTAATAATTGCACATAATACTGATTATAAAGGCATCGTTTTGGTTTTACATTTGAAAATTGTTTCCTTGCTCAGTTGCTCTGTCGATTCCCAAAGCAGTATGGAATCATAAAAATCTTCCATATTGTTGCGGCAGTTGTAGCCCTTGGAAACCAACTTCTTGTTTTCTAACATAACTCTTTAGAATTGACTTGTAAAACAAAACTGCAAAAGAAGACAACCTAATTGAGAAGCGTATTGCATTAACTAACAGACAAATACCACAAACAAAGAAAAATCTCCTGAGTAATGCGAAAGATATTAAGGGAGATTCCCACTTATAAAATGATATACAAATGATGAACATAAACACTTAAAGTATTTCACATCTAAAAATGTGTATTGGTAAAAACCAACTAGAAGCGAAACGGGAAAATAAGTGATCATTTGGCATATTTATTTACCCAGTTTATAGGTCATGTTATTGTTCCTAAATTAGGGTCAATTATGTGTATCTAGGACTATGATTTAGGGGTTCTTATATAGGTTAAAAGTACGTTTTGGAGATCTATCATGGAGGAATGCTAGGGAAGTTTTTTTGGAAGCATTTATGGGAGAAGAATCCATAGAGATTATTTAGGCGGTCGAAGTACAAGACTGTCGTCGATTCAACGACACTACCTTGGCGTCGACCGAATGTTAACAAAGATTCAAGATTTATCGATTTGTTGCACACTTATCCATCGATCGAAACCAAATCACAACATACGATTTCCAAGCCCCCAATTAGAGACAAATGACAAAGATACTTGGACGAGTTTTGACCTGATTTTGAGGTTTTATATTTATGCTTTACATGTTTACACAAGAGAGGATGTTCTTGAGAGTTTATTTTTTCTATTATAATCTAAGGTTTTGTGGATGGAGAAGATTCACAACTCCTTA
>CAJHQQ010004672.1:0-25037 GCA_905132885.1 Moricandia moricandioides | reverse complement strand
GAGTGATTCCAGTTTGTCCCCTGTTTTGGAGATTTTGGGATTTATTTCTTGATACTAATAAACCAAGAATGAATCACGATGTAAGAAGCTTGATTTGGACTCATTACTCATGTAGAATCACCCTGAAGTTGAATCAATATCATTGGAGTTATGATGAAGAAGTTATCCCACTTTTAACCAAAGTGATTCCATTTTGCCCTGTTTGGAGATTTGGGAATTTATTCTTGATACTAATAAAACCAGAATGAATCACGATGTAAGAAGCTTTATTTGGACTCAATAATCAGTGTAGAATCACCCTGAAGTTGAATCAATATCATTGGAGTTATGATGAAGAAGTTATCCCACTTTTAACCGAAATGATTCCAGTTTGCCCTATTTGGATATTTGGCAATTTCATCTTGATACTAATAAAACCAGAATGAATCACGATGTAAGAAGCTTGATTTGGACTCATAAATCAGTGTCAAATCACCCTGAAGTTGACTCAAGATCATAGGAGTTATGATGCAGAAGTTATCCCACTTTTAACCGAAGTGATTCCAGTTTGTCCTGTTTGGAGATTTGGGATTTTATTCTTGATACTAATAAACCAGAATGAATCACGATGTAAGAAGCTTGATTTGGACTCATTAATCAGTGTAGAATCACCCTGAAGTTGAATCAAATATCATTGGAGTTATGATGAAGAAGTTATCCCACTTTTAACCGAAGTGATTCCAGTTTGCCCTGTTTGGAGATTTGGCAATTTCTTCTTGATACAAATAAAACCAGAATGAATCACGATGTAAGAAGCTTGATTTGGACTCATAAATCAGTGTAGAATCATCCTGAAGTTGAATCAATATCATTGGACTTATGATGAAGAAGTTATCCCACTTTTAACCGAAGTGATTCCAGTTTGTCCTGTTTGGAGATTTGGGAATTTATTCTTGATACTAATAAAACCAGAATGAATCACGATGTAAGAAGCTTGATTTGGACTCAATTAATCAGTGTAGAATCACCCTGAAGTTGAATCAATATCATTGGAGTTATGATGAAGAAGTTATCCCACTTTTAACCGAAGTGATTCCAGTTTGCCCTGTTTGGAGATTTGGCAATTTCTTCTTGATACAAATAAACCAGAATGAATCACGATGTAAGAAGCTTGATTTGGACTCATAAATCAGTGTAGAATCACCCTGAAGTTGAATCAATATCATAGGAGTTATGATGAAGAAGTTATCCCACTTTTAACCGAAGTGATTCCAGTTTGTCCTGTTTGGAGATTTGGGAAATTTATTCTTGATACTAATAAAACCAGAATGAATCACGATGTAAGAAGCTTGATTTGGACTCATTAATCAGTGTAGAATCACCCTGAAGTTGAATCAATATCATTGGAGTTATGATGAAGAAGTTATCCCACTTTTAACCGAAGTGATTCCAGTTTGCCTGTTTGGAGATTTGGCAATTTCTTCTTGATACTAATAAAACCAGAATGAATCACGATGTAAGAAGCTTGATTTGGACTCATAATCAGTGTAGAATCACCCTGAAGTTGAATCAATATCATTGGAGTTATGATGAAGAAGTTATCCCACTTTTAACCGAAGTGATTCCAGTTTGTCCTGTTTGGAGATTTGGGAATTTATTCTTGATACTAATAAAACCAGAATGAATCACGATGTAAGAAGCTTGATTTGGACTCATTAATCAGTGTAGAATCACCCTGAAGTTGAATCAATATCATTGGAGTTATGATGAAGAAGTTATCCCACTTTTAACCGAAATGATTCCAGTTTGCCCTGTTTGGAGATTTGGCAATTTCTTCTTGATACTAATAAAACCAGAATGAATCACGATGTAAGAAGCTTGATTTGGACTCATAAATCAGTGTCAGAATCACCCTGAAGTTGACTCAAGATCATAGGAGTTATGATGCAGAAGTTATCCCACTTTTAACCGAAGTGATTCCAGTTTGCCCTGTTTGGAGATTTGGGAATTTATTCTTGATACTAATAAAACCAGAATGAATCACGATGTAAGAAGCTTGATTTGGACTCATTAATCAGTGTAGAATCACCCTGAAGTTGAATCAATATCATTGGAGTTATGATGAAGAAGTTATCCCACTTTTAACCGAAGTGATTCCAGTTTGCCCTGTTTGGAGATTTGGCAATTTCTTCTTGATACAAATAAAACCAGAATGAATCACGATGTAAGAAACTTGATTTGGACTCATAAATCAGTGTAGAATCATCCTGAAGTTGAATCAATATCATTGGACTTATGATGAAGAAGTTATCCCACTTTTAACCGAAGTGATTCCAGTTTGCCCTGTTTGGAGATTTGGAATTTATTCTTGATACTAATAAAACCAGAATGAATCACGATGTAAGAAGCTTGATTTGGACTCATAAATCAGTGTAGAATCACCCTGAAGTTGAATCAATATCATTGGAGTTATGATGAAGAAGTTATCCCACTTTTAACCGAAGTGATTCCAGTTTGCCCTGTTTGGAGATTTGGGAATTTATTCTTGATACTAATAAAACCAGAATGAATCACGATGTAAGAAGCTTGATTTGGACACATTAATCAGTGTAGAATCACCCTGAATTTGAATCAATATCGTTGGAGTTATGATGAAGAAGTTATCCCAATTTTAACCGAAGTGATTCCAGTTTGCCCTGTTTGGAGATTTGGCAATTTCTTCTTGATACAAATAAAACCAGAATTAATCACGATGTAAGAAGCTTGATTTGGACTCATAAATCAGTGTAAAATCATCCTGAAGTTGAATCAATATCATCGGACTTATGATGAAGAAGTTATCCCACTTTTAACCGTAGTGATTCCAGTTTACCCTATTTGGAGATTTGGCAATTTCTTCTTGATATAAATAAAACCAGAATGAATCACGATGTAAGAAACTTGATCTGGACTCATAAATCAGTTTAGAATCATCCTGAAGTTGAATCATTATCATTGGACTTATGATGAAGAAGTTATCCCACTTTTAACCGAAGTGATTCCAGTTTGTCCTGTTTGGAGATTTGGGAATTTATTCTTGATACTAATAAAACCAGAATGAATCACGATGTAAGAAGCTTGATTTGGACTCATTAATCAGTGTAGAATCACCCTGAAGTTGAATCAATGTCATTGGAGTTATGATGAAGAAGTTATCCCACTTTTAACCGAAGTGATTCCAGTTTACCCTGTTTGGAGATTTGGCAATTTCTTCTTGATACTAATAAAACCAGAATGAATCACGATGTAAGAAGCTTGATTTGGACTCATAAATCAGTGTCGAATCACCCTGAAGTTGACTCAAGATCATAGGAGTTATGATGAAGAAGTTATCCCACTTTTAACCGAAGTGATTCCAGTTTGTCCTGTTTGGAGATTTGGGAATTTATTCTTGATACTAATAAAACCAGAATGAATCACGATGTAAGAAGCTTGATTTGGACTCATTAATCAGTGTAGAATCACCCTGAAGTTGAATCAATATCATTGGAGTTATGATGAAGAAGTTATCCCACTTTTAACCGAAGTGATTCCAGTTTTGCCCTGTTTGGAGATTTGGCAATTTATTCTTGATACTAATAAAACCAGAATGAATCACGATGTAAGAAGCTTGATTTGGACTCATTAATCAGTGTAGAATCACCCTGAAGTTGAATCAATATCATTGGAGTTATGATGAAGAAGTTATCCCACTTTTAACCGAAGTGATTCCAGTTTGCCATGTTTGGGAGATTTGGCAATTTCTTCTTGATACAAATAAAACCAGAATGAATCACGATGTAAGAAGCTTGATTTGGACTCATAAATCAGTGTAGAATCATCCTGAAGTTGAATCAATATCATTGGACTTATGATGAAGAAGTTATCCCACTTTTAACCGAAGTGATTCCAGTTTGTCCTGTTTGGAGATTTGGGAATTTATTCTTGATACTAATAAAACCAGAATGAATCACGATGTAAGAAGCTTGATTTGGACTCATAATCAGTGTAGAATCACCCTGAAGTTGAATCAATATCATTGGAGTTATGATGAAGAAGTTATCCCACTTTTAACCGAAGTGATTCCAGTTTGCCCTGTTTGGAGATTTGGCAATTTCTTCTTGATACTAATAAAACCAGAATGAATCACGATGTAAGAAGCTTGATTTGGACTCATTAATCAGTGTAGAATCACCCTGAAGTTGAATCAATATCATTGGAGTTATGATGAAGAAGTTATCCCACTTTTAACCGAAGTGATTCCAGTTTGCCCTGTTTGGAGATTTGGAATTTATTCTTGATACTAATAAAACCAGAATGAATCACGATGTAAGAAGCTTGATTTGGACTCATTAATCAGTGTAGAATCACCCTGAAGTTGAATCAATATCATTGGAGTTATGATGAAGAAGTTATCCCACTTTTAACCGAAGTGATTCCAGTTTGCCCTGTTTGGAGATTTGGCAATTTCTTCTTGATACAAATAAAACCAGAATGAATCACGATGTAAGAAGCTTGATTTGGACTCATAAATCAGTGTAGAATCATCCTGAAGTTGAATCAATATCATTGGAGTTATGATGAAGAAGTTATCCCACTTTTAACCGAAGTGATTCCAGTTTGTCCTGTTTGGAGATTTGGGAATTTATTCTTGATACTAATAAAACCAGAATGAATCACGATGTAAGAAGCTTGATTTGGACTCATTAATCAGTGTAGAATCACCCTGAAGTTGAATCAATATCATTGGAGTTATGATGAAGAAGTTATCCCACTTTTAACCGAAGTGATTCCAGTTTGCCCTGTTTGGAGATTTGGCAATTTCTTCTTGATACTAATAAAACCAGAATGAATCACGATGTAAGAAGCTTGATTTGGACTCATAAATCAGTGTAGAATCACCCTGAAGTTGACTCAAGATCATAGGAGTTATGATGAAGAAGTTATCCCACTTTTAACCGAAGTGATTCCAGTTTGTCCTGTTTGGAGATTTGGGAATTTATTCTTGATACTAATAAAACCAGAATGAATCACGATGTAAGAAGCTTGATTTGGACTCATTAATCAGTGTAGAATCACCCTGAAGTTGAATCAATATCATTGGAGTTATGATGAAGAAGTTATCCCACTTTTAACCGAAGTGATTCCAGTTTGCCCTGTTTGGAGATTTGGCAATTTCTTCTTGATACTAATAAAACCAGAATGAATCACGATGTAAGAAGCTTGATTTGGACTCATAAATCAGTGTAGAATCACCCTGAAGTTGAATCAATATCATTGGAGTTATGATGAAGAAGTTATCCCACTTTTAACCGAAGTGATTCCAGTTTGCCCTGTTTGGAGATTTGGGAATTTATTCTTGATACTAATAAAACCAGAATGAATCACGATGTAAGAAGCTTGATTTGGACTCATTAATCAGTGTAGAATCACCCTGAAGTTGAATCAATATCATTGGAGTTATGATGAAGAAGTTATCCCACTTTTAACCGAAGTGATTCCAGTTTGCCCTGTTTGGAGATTTGGCAATTTCTTCTTGATACTAATAAAACCAGAATGAATCACGATGTAAGAAGCTTGATTTGGACTCATAAATCAGTGTAGAATCATCCTGAAGTTGAATCAATATCATTGGACTTATGATGAAGAAGTTATCCCACTTTTAACCGAAGTGATTCCAGTTTGCCCTGTTTGGAGATTTGGCAATTTCTTCTTGATACTAATAAAACCAGAATGAATCACGATGTAAGAAACTTGATTTGGACTCATAAATCAGTTTAGAATCATCCTGAAGTTGAATCAATATCATTGGACTTATGATGAAGAAGTTATCCCACTTTTAACCGAAGTGATTCCAGTTTGTCCTGTTTGGAGATTTGGGAATTTATTCTTGATACTAATAAAACCAGAATGAATCACGATGTAAGAAGCTTGATTTGGACTCATTAATCAGTGTAGAATCACCCTGAAGTTGAATCAATATCATTGGAGTTATGATGAAGAAGTTATCCCACTTTTAACCGAAGTGATTCCAGTTTGCCCTGTTTGGAGATTTGGCAATTTCTTCTTGATACTAATAAAACCAGAATGAATCACGATGTAAGAAGCTTGATTTGGACTCATAAATCAGTGTAGAATCACCCTGAAGTTGACTCAAGATCATAGGAGTTATGATGAAGAAGTTATCCCACTTTTAACCGAAGTGATTCCAGTTTGTCCTGTTTGGAGATTTGGGAATTTCTTCTTGATACTAATAAAACCAGAATGAATCACGATGTAAGAAGCTTGATTTGGACTCATTAAATCAGTGTAGAATCACCCTGAAGTTGAATCAATATCATTGGAGTTATGATGAAGAAGTTATCCCACTTTTAACCGAAGTGATTCCAGTTTGCCCTGTTTGGAGATTTGGCAATTTATTCTTGATACTAATAAAACCAGAATGAATCACGATGTAAGAAGCTTGATTTGGACTCATTAATCAGTGTAGAATCACCCTGAAGTTGAATCAATATCATTGGAGTTATGATGAAGAAGTTATCCCACTTTTAACCGAAGTGATTCCAGTTTGTCCTGTTTGGAGATTTGGCAATTTCTTCTTGATACTAATAAAACCAGAATGAATCACGATGTAAGAAGCTTGATTTGGACTCATAAATCAGTGTAGAATCACCCTGAAGTTGAATCAATATCATTGGAGTTATGATGAAGAAGTTATCCCACTTTTAACCGAAGTGATTCCAGTTTGCCCTGTTTGGAGATTTGGCAATTTCTTCTTGATACTAATAAAACCAGAATGAATCACGATGTAAGAAGCTTGATTTGGACTCATAAATCAGTGTAGAATCACCCTGAAGTTGAATCAATATCATTGGAGTTATGATGAAGAAGTTATCCCACTTTTAACCGAAGTGATTCCAGTTTGCCCTGTTTGGAGATTTGGAATTTATTCTTGATACTAATAAAACCAGAATGAATCACGATGTAAGAAGCTTGATTTGGACTCATTAATCAGTGTAGAATCACCCTGAAGTTGAATCAATATCATTGGAGTTATGATGAAGAAGTTATCCCACTTTTAACCGAAGTGATTCCAGTTTGCCCTGTTTGGAGATTTGGGAATTTATTCTTGATACTAATAAAACCAGAATGAATCACGATGTAAGAAGCTTGATTTGGACTCATTAATCAGTGTAGAATCACCCTGAAGTTGAATCAATATCATTGGAGTTATGATGAAGAAGTTATCCCACTTTTAACCGAAGTGATTCCAGTTTGCCCTGTTTGGAGATTTGGCAATTTCTTCTTGATACTAATAAAACCAGAATGAATCACGATGTAAGAAGCTTGATTTGGACTCATAAATCAGTGTAGAATCACCCTGAAGTTGACTCAATATCATAGGAGTTATGATGCAGAAGTTATCCCACTTTTAACCGAAGTGATTCCAGTTTTCCCTGTTTGGAGATTTGGCAATTTCTTCTTGATACTAATAAAACCAGAATGAATCACGATGTAAGAAGCTTGATTTGGACTCATTAATCAGTTTAGAATCACCCTGAAGTTGAATCAATATCATTGGAGTTATGATGAAGAAGTTATCCCACTTTTAACCGAAGTGATTCCAGTTTGCCCTGTTTGGAGATTTGACAATTTCTTCTTGATACAAATAAAACCAGAATGAATCACGATGTAAGAAGCTTGATTTGGACTCATAAATCAGTGTAGAATCATCCTGAAGTTGAATCAATATCATTGGAGTTATGATGAAGAAGTTATCCCACTTTTAACCGAAGTGATTCCAGTTTGTCCTGTTTGGAGATTTGGGAATTTATTCTTGATACTAATAAAACCAGAATGAATCACGATGTAAGAAGCTTGATTTGGACTCATTAATCAGTTTAGAATCACCCTGAAGTTGAATTAATATCATTGGAGTTATGATGAAGAAGTTATCCCAATTTTAACCGAAGTGATTCCAGTTTGCCCTGTTTGGAGATTTGGCAATTTCTTCTTGATACAAATAAAACCAGAATGAATCACGATGTAAGAAGCTTGATTTGGACTCATAAATCAGTGTCGAATCACCCTGAATTTGACTCAAGATCATAGGAGTTATGATGAAGAAGTTATCCCACTTTTAACCGAAGTGATTCCAGTTTGTCTTGTTTGGAGATTTGGGAATTTATTCTTGATACTAATAAAACCAGAATGAATCACGATGTAAGAAGCTTGATTTGGACTCATTAATCAGTGTAGAATCACCCTGAAGTTGAATCAATATCATTGGAGTTATGATGAAGAAGTTATCCCACTTTTAACCGAAGTGATTCCATTTTGCCCTGTTTGGAGATTTGGAAATTTATTCTTGATACTAATAAAACCAGAATGAATCACGATGTAAGAAGCTTGATTTGGACTCATTAATCAGTGTAGAATCACCCTGAAGTTGAATCAATATCATTGGAGTTATGATGAAGAAGTTATCCCACTTTTAACCGAAGTTATTCCAGTTTGTCATGTTGGGAGATTTGGCAATTTCTTCTTGATACAAATAAAACCAGAATGAATCACGATGTAAGAAGCTCGATTTGGACTCATAAAACAGTGTAGAATGATCTTGAGGTTGAATCAATATCATTGGACTTATGATGAAGAAGTTATCACACTTTTAACCGAAGTGATTCCAGTTTGTCCTGTTTGGAGATTTGGGAATTTCTTCTTGATACTAATAAAACCAAAATGAATCATGATGTAAGAAGCTTGATTTGGACTCATTAATCAGTGTAGAATCACCCTGAAGTTGAATCAATATCATTGGAGTTATGATGAAGAAGTTATCCCACTTTTAACCGAAGTGATTCCATTTTGCCTGTTTGGAGATTTGAGAATTTATTCTTGATACTAATAAAACCAGAATGAATCACAATGTAAGAAGCTTTATTTGGACTCAATAATCAGTGTAGAATCACCCTGAAGTTGAATCAATATCATTGGAGTTATGATGAAGAAATTATCCCACTTTTAACCGAAATGATTCCAGTTTGCCCTGTTTGGATATTTGGCAATTTCTTCTTGATACTAATAAAACCAGAATGAATCACGATGTAAGAAGCTTGATTTGGACTCATAAATCAGTGTAGAATCACCCTGAAGTTGAATCAATATCATCGGACTTATGATGAAGAAGTTATCCCACTTTTAACCGTAGTGATTCCAGTTCACCCTATTTGGAGATTTGGCAATTTCATCTTGATATAAATAAAACCAGAATGAATCACGATGTAGTAAACTTGATCTGGACTCATAAATCAGTTTAGAATCATCCTGAAGTTGAATCAATATCATAGGAGTTATGATGAAGAAGTTATCCCACTTTTAACCGAAGTGATTCCATTTTCCCCTGTTTGGAGATTTGAGAATTTATTCTTGATACTAATAAAACCAGAATGAATCACGATGTATGAAGCTTGATTTGGACTCATTAATCAGTGTAGAATCACCCTGAAGTTGAATCAATGTCATTGGAGTTATGATGAAGACGTTATCCCACTTTTAACCGAAGTGATTTCAGTTTGCCCTGTTTGGAGATTTGGCAATTTCTTCTTGATACTAATAAAACCAGAATGAATCACGATGTAAAAAACTTGATTTGGACTCATAAATCAGTGTCGAATCACCCTGAAGTTGACTCAAGATCATAGGAGTTATGATGAAGAAGTTATCCCACTTTTAACCGAAGTGATTCCAGTTTGCACTGTTTGGAGATTTGGGAATTTATTCTTGATACTAATAAAACCAGAATGAATCACGATGTAAGAAGCTGGATTTGAACTCATTAATCAGTTTAGAATCACCCTGAAGTTGAATCAATATCATTGGAGTTATGATGAAGAAGTTATCCCACTTTTAACCGAAGTGATTCCAGTTTGTCCTGTTTGGAGATTTGGGAATATATTCTTGATACTAATAAAACTAGAATGAATCACGATGTAAGAAGCTTGATTTGGACTCATTAATCAGTGTAGAATCAACCTGAAGTTGAATCAATATCATTGGAGTTATGATGAAGAAGTTATCCCACTTTTAACCGAAGTGATTCCATTTTGCCCTGTTTGGAGATTTGGGAATTTATTCTTGATACTAATAAAACCAGAATGAATCACGATGTAAGAAGCTTGATTTGGACTCATTAATCAGTGTAGAATCACCCTGAAGTTGAATCAATATCATTGGAGTTATGATGAAGAAGTTATCCCACTTTTAACTGAAATGATTCCAGTTTCTCTGTTTGGAGATTTGGAAATTTCTTCTTGATACTAATAAAACCAGAATGAATCACGATGTAAGAAGCTTGATTTGGACTCATAAATCAGTGTCGAATCACCCTGAAGTTGACTCAAGATCATAGGAGTTATGATGCAGAAGTTATCCCACTTTTAACCGAAGTGATTCCAGTTTGCCCTGTTTGGAGATTTGGGAATTTATTCTTGATACTAATAAAACCAGAATGAATCACGATGTAAGAAGCTTGATTTGGACTCATTAATCAGTGTAGAATCACCCTGAAGTTGAATCAATATCATTGGAGTTATGATGAAGAAGTTATCCCAATTTTAACCGAAGTGATTCCAGTTTGCCCTGTTTGGAGATTTGGCAATTTCTGTTAGAATTATGAAAGTATGATGAGAATAGAAGAGAATGGTCGAGTTTTGTTGAGAATAAGTGAAGAACTAGAGAGATGAACTCAAGAACACATTTCTGGGCATAATAAAGAGAGAGAGAGAGACTGTAGAGAGAAAATGGAGATTCACTCTCCTTGCCTGAACTAATTTCGTGGGTACTACATATATAGACAATAATAAAGAATAAAGAAAGGATGAGCAGAAGAAGACAGGGCAGAAGGTGCCAAAGAGTGAAAGTGACAGCTCCTTATTTTGAATTCCTTAAGGCAGCATGTGATCTCTTCTTGGCTTCTTCTCCAACGTCTCTCTCTTGTTCCAGACAGTCACAAGAGCTTCCCGAAGCCTTGTTCTTCACTCTTTGTTCAGCCCTAACCCTTGCTTGCCTTGCACTCCACTTCTGGTCTTGACTAGGTCAAACTGTACCGAATAAGCTAGCTTGATTCATTCTTCTGCCTTATCTCCTTTATTCTTTCTTCATGTCAATATTTAGTTCTTATTCCCAATACTCCCCCTCAAGCTTGACACAAGGGACTGGTCAAGCTTGGAAGCATGAAGAACCTCCCTCATTAAAACCTTAATGAGCAAAACCCAGTGGGACAAAAACGCATCAAGGAAAAAGAGTAGAGGCATTCATGCTAGGAGAGTCAGTGAGAAGTGAGGTCTATGAGTCCCAACTTAGAGTGGATGAACTCACAGACTTTGGTGCTTGCTGCCTTGGTGAAGATGTCAGCTAACTGGTCTTCACTTCTTGTGTAACAAGGCAGTATGATCTTCTGCTCCACAGCTTGTCTAACCTTGTGACAATCTACTTCAATGTGTTTGGTTCTCTCGTGGAAGACTGAGTTGCTGGCAATGTGAATGGCAGCCTGATTGTCACAGTGCATGGTGATTGGTGATGTAGTCTCAATCTCCAAGTCTCTAAGCAGCCCCTTAATCCAAACCAACTCGTTTGTGAGCTTCCTCATAGCTCTATACTCTGCTTCAGCACTTGAACATGAAACCACCTTCTGCTTCTTGCTCTTCCAAGTCACCAAGTTTCCTCCAATGAATGTACAATATCCAGTAGTTGATCTCCTATCAACCCTATCTCCTGCCCAATCAGCATCACAATACCCAACAATTTCAGTGCTTCCATTGCAACCCATCCATACACCTTGGCCTGGAGCTTCCCTTAAGTACCTCATGATTCTTTCAACTATATTCCAATGGTGAACCTTAGGAGCTTGCATATGCTGACTGACTTGGTTCACAGCAAAGCATATGTCTGGTCTTGTGATGGTTAGATAGATGAGCTTTCCCACCATTCTTCTATACCTCTTGACATCTTGAAATGGTGTGTCTTCAAACTCCCCCTCTCGCAGCACTTTGTAGCCATCTTCAAGAGGAGTCTTGGCTGGTCTTCCTCCAAGGTTTCCTGCCTCAGTTAAAAGATCAAGTGTGTACTTCCTTTGAGACAAGAAGAGCCCCTCTTTAGAGCGGCATACTTCAATCCCAAGGAAGTACTTGAGTTCACCTAAATCCTTAATATCAAATACAGATTTGAGAAATACCTTGGTTTCTTGTATGCCTTCTTTGTCACTGCCTGTGATGATTATATCATCCACATAAATCAAGATGACCACAATGCCTCTTGGACCAGGAAGAGTGAATAGGGTGTGGTCAGCTTCTGACTTCCTGAAGCCTCTTCCATTTAATGTAGTACTCAGCTTGTGATACCAAGCTCTTGGCGATTGTTTCAGTCCATAGATGGCCTTCTTGAGTCTTAGAACATTTCCAGGCTTGACCAAGTGTTCTAGACCAGGAGGGGGATGCATGTAGACCTCATCTTCTAATTCTCCTTGAAGGAAAGCATTCTTGACATCCATCTGCCATAATTCCCACTCCAAATTTGTTGCAAGAGAGAGAATGATTCGAATGGTATGTAGCTTGGCCACTGGTGCAAATGTGTCTACATAATCCTCTCCATATGTTTGAGTGAAACCTCTTGCTACCAGTCTTGTTTTGCGCCTCTCCACTTTGCCATTTGCCAAGTATTTTATTGTGAAGACCCACTTGCTTGAGACTGCCTTCTTGCCCTTTGGAAGCTCACTCTCATACCAAGTGTCATTTATAATCATGGCATTAGTCTCATTTCCAACTGACTCTTTCCATTCATCAAGCTGCATTGCTTCTTCGTAGGACCTTGGAACATACTGTTGATCCAATCCAGTGATGAATGCTTGATGTTCAACTGGGAATTGTGCAAAGGAGCATACCACTGAAGTTGGATGAGCCACAGCATGACTGTTGTAATAGACCCTTGTGTTTTTCCAATTAGAAGGATCCTTCTTGATTCTTGTACTCCTTCTAAGTGGTTGAACCTGAACCTCTTCTTCTTGGTCCTGCTCTAGTTCTTCATGAACTTGAGCAGTCTCATGTTCTTGTACACTCTCCTGATCATGAGAATCTGAATCTTGATGCCTTTCTGGTTCTTGTTCAGTGCCCCCTTCAGGATCAGGATGGGTGACTTCTTTAGCTTCTTGTTCAGTCTCTTGAGCAGGAGTAGCTTCTATGGTGGTTTCCTTTTCCCTTGATAAACTAATTCCAAGATTCTCTAAAATGATCCTCAGGTTATTGGCCTTATCTGATGCTTGAGACAGATCTTTGAGCTCATCCCAATTCTTCTCAGCATAGAACCCTTTTCCTTCCATAAACTTCACATCTCTAGATACAAGTACTCTTCTTGTTTCAGGATTGTAGCACTTGTATCCTTTCTGTGTAGAGGAGTAGCCTATGAACATACACTTCATGCTCTTTGCTTCCAGCTTGTTCCTTTGCTCTCCTGGTATCAATACAAAGCAGGCGCATCCAAACACTCTGAGGTGATGAATGGATGGTCTGGTTTGGTTTAACACTTCATAAGGAGAGGAATCCTTCAACACCTTAGTTGGGATCCGATTAATAAGGTAGCATGCTGTCACCACAGCATCACTCCAGAATCTTTTAGGAACATTGGCATGGAACATCATTGATCTAGCAACCTCCATGAGATGCCTATTCTTCCTTTCAGCCACTCCATTTTGCTGAGGTGTATAACGACAGATTGTTTGGTGAATTATGCCATGTTTTGCCAAATGATTCTAGAATGCATGACTTGTATATTCTCCTCCATTGTCTGATCTCAGTACCTTCACATTGGCCTTAAAGTGGTTAGTGACGTAGGATTGAAAGTTCATAAATGCATCTAACACACGATCCTTAGAAGGCAGCAATGTTAACCAAGTATACTTTGATTTTTCATCTATAAAAGTGACAAAATACTTGTGGTTGTCTCTAGATATACATGGAGAGGTCCAAACATCAGAGTGAACTAAGTCAAAACATTTCTCATAGATGGTTACTGATGTTGGAAAAACAGATTTGCAATGCTTTCCTAAGATACATGCTTCACAATCCAAGTGGCTAAAAGATATATCAGGCATCATGAGTTCTAATGCACGAGTATGAGGATGGCCTAATCTAGCATGCCAAGTAGTACTATCACACACAGAGGAGTTACTGGTCAAGCATAAATGAGAACAAGAAGAGGGGTTAGAAGGCTTAGTCTTTTGGAGATGGTATAAACCATCTTGGCTGTTTCCTTCACCAATCACCTTCCCTGTCTTAAGGTCCTGAAACTCAACATCATTAGGCCTAAAAACCACCTGACAATTCAGGTCAACCGTGGCCTTTTTAACCGAAAGTAAGTTAGAGGCAAAAGCAGGCATAAAGAAGGCAGTAGATTCTCTATCAAACAACTTAAGGTTCCCTATTCCTTCTATCTTCACCTTATCTCCATTGGCTATTATAACATTCCCTAAGGCAGGCCTAACATCACTAATAAGATTCCTATCACTAATCATATGATGACTAGCACCGGAATCTATTATGATTGGCTTAAAGATAAGGGGATGTGTACCAGACTTCTTAGAGGAGATAATGGCTTTGGCTGCTTTAATTAGTGGCTCAATATCACTCATTTTGATAGGACCATCATTGATCATTGCCTTGTTCCACACTTCTCCTCCATTAGAGTCACTGGTGAAGGCTGAATACATAGATTCACCTTTTAGAGCTGGTTGATCCTCCTCCTTGAGTTTCCTTCCAGCAGGTTTGGTATCAGACCAGCTTTGCTTGGTTCTCTTCCTGACATCTCTTTTCTTGGCCTTTTTGTATCCAGGTACCAGCACAATCCTTCCTTTCTTGTTGTGCATATCTTTTACAGAAAAATCTGGCTTCCTTTCTCTTTTAAAGAGAGTGTGAGATACTTGTTCCCTTTGAACAAGAGCACACACGCCTTCAAGGTTAGGGAGTTTGTCTTCTCTAAGAATATGCTTGATTAACTGGTTGTAGGATGGATGTAGGTTCAGGTGAAGGCTGAATACTTTGTCTTGTTCATATCTTTCTCTTATGACCTCTGGATCCAAGGAGAAGGGCCTAAGAACATCCAGCTCTGCCCATAAGCTTCTGAACTTGCCAAAATATAGATTGAACTCCACTTCCTCCTGCTTCAGGTTGTTGATAATCCTCTTGACTTCAAACACACGGCTCAGGTTGGAGAGATTCCCATACACAGTTTGAAGACTCTCCCAAAGATCCTTGGCAGTTTCACAATGTGAGTAAGCTTCCAAGATAGATTCTGAGAGAGAGTTGTAGATGATCTCAAGTGCTTGTTGGTCTTCTATGACCCACTTTTCCTCATCCTTCAGACCAATTGCCTGACTATTCTCTTGAATCATCCTCTTTGAAGTTTCAGCCTTCATGATGTGGCTGTCCCAAAGTCCATGACTCCCCAAGGTAACTCTGGCCACTCTTGACCATACCAAGTAGTTAGAACCCTCAAGGGTTACTGGAATAAGACTTATTTTCTTCATTTCCATGGCTAGATTTCTTTTACCCAATGGTTAAAGCTATTGTCCAGTGGGTAAATATTTAGAACACAGAAATTTTGAAAACAAGAAACAGAATGTGATTTGTGGATGGAAATGGGAAAATAAGAGAGTAATTAGAGAAACAAAGGAGGTGAGGAACTTAGATGCTCTGAGAGTAAAGAACACAGAGAATTATGAAAGAGAAACAGAGTAGAACAGAGTAAAACAGAGCAAAACCAGAGTAAAACAGAGAAAGAACAGAGTAGATTTGCGGAATGTAAAGAAGGTTAGGAGCTTAAAGCTCTGATACCATGTTAGAATTATGAAAGTATGATGAGAATAGAAGAGAATGGTCGAGTTTTGTTGAGAATGAGTGAAGAACTAGAGAGATGAACTCAAGAACACATTTCTGGGCATAATAAAGAGAGAGAGAGATTGTAGAGAGAAAATGGAGATTCACTCTCCTTGCCTGAACTAATTTCGTGGTTACTACATATATAGACAATAATAAAGAATAAAGAAAGGCTGAGCAGAAGAAGACAGGGCAGAAGGTGCCAAAGAGTGAAAGTGACAGCTCCTTATTTTGAATTCCTTAAGGCAGCATGTGATCTCTTCTTGGCTTCTTCTCCAACGTCTCTCTCTGGTTCCAGACAGTCACAAGAGCTTCCAGAAGCCTTGTTCTTCCCTCTTTGTTCATCCCTAACCCTTGCTTGCCTTGCACTCCACTTCTAGTCTTGACTAGGTCAAACTGTACCGAATAAGCTAGCTTGATTCATTCTTCTGCCTTATCTCCTTTATTCTTTCTTCATGTCAATAT
This sequence comes from Moricandia moricandioides, assembly GCA_905132885.1. Classification (NCBI taxonomy): domain Eukaryota; kingdom Viridiplantae; phylum Streptophyta; class Magnoliopsida; order Brassicales; family Brassicaceae; genus Moricandia; species Moricandia moricandioides. The sequence continues at coordinate 8,649 of CAJHQQ010004672.1, read as the reverse complement.
TTAGTTCTTATTCCCAATAATTTCTTCTTGATAAAAATAAAACCAGAATGAATCACGATGTAAGAAGCTTGATTTGGACTCATAAATCAGTGTAGAATCATCCTGAAGTTGAATCAATATCAGCGGACTTATGATGAAGAAGTTATCCCACTTTTAACCGTAGTGATTCCAGTTTACCATGTTTGGAGATTTGGCAATTTCTTCTTGATACAAATAAAACCAGAATGAATACCGATGTAAGAAACTTGATCTGGACTCATAAATCAGTTTAGAATCATCCTGAAGTTGAATCAATATCATTGGACCTATGATGAAGAAGTTATCCCACTTTTAACCGAAGTGATTCCAGTTTGTCCTGTTTGGAGATTTGGGAATTTATTCTTGATACTAATAAAACCAGAATGAATCACGATGTAAGAAGCTTTATTTGGACTCATTAAATAGTGTAGAATCACCCTGAAGTTGAATCAATATCATTGGAGTTATGATAAAGAAGTTATCCCACTTTTATCCGAAGTGATTCCAGTTTGCCCTTTTTGGAGATTTGGCAATTTCTTCTTGATACTAATAAAACCAGAATGAATCACGATGTAAGAAACTTGATCTGGACTCATAAATCAGTGTCGAATCACCCTGAAGTCGAATCAATATCATTGGACTTATGATGAAGAAGTTATCACACTTTTAACCGAAGTGATTCCAGTTTGCCATGTTTGGAGATTTGGGAATTTATTCTTGATACTAATAAAACCAGAATGAATCACGATGTAAGAATCTTGATTTGGACTCATAAATCTGTGTAGAATCACCCTGAAGTTGAATCAATATCATTGGAGTTATGATGAAGATGTTATCCCACTTTTAACCGAAGTGATTTCAGTTTGCCCTGTTTGGAGATTTGGCAATTTCTTCTTGATACAAATAAAACCAGAATGAATCACGATGCAAGAAAATTGATCTGGACTCATAAAGCAGTTTAGAATCATCCTGAAGTTAAATCAATATCATTGGACTTATGACGAAGAAGTTATCCCACTTTTAACCGAAGTGATTCCAGTTTGCCCTGTTTGGAGATTTGGGAATTTATTCTTGATACTAATAAAACCAGAATGTATCACGATGTAAGAAGCTTGATTTGGACTCATTAATCAGTGTAGAATCAGCCTGAAGTTGAATCAATATCATTGGAGTTATGATGAAGAAGTTATCCCACTTTTAACCGAAGTGATTCCAGTTTGCCCTGTTTGGAGATTTGGCAATTTCTTCTTGATACTAATAAAACCAGAATGAATCACGATGTAAGAAGCTTGATTTGGACTCATAAATCAGTGTCGAATCACCCTGAAGTTGACTCAAGATCATAGGAGTTATGATGAAGAAGTTATCCCACTTTTAACCGAAGTGATTCCAGTTTGCACTGTTTGGAGATTTGGGAATTTATTCTTGATACTAATAAAACCAGAATGAATCACGATGTAAGAAGCTTGATTTGAACTCATTAATCAGTTTAGAATCACCCTGAAGTTGAATCAATATCATTGGAGTTATGATGAAGAAGTTATCCCACTTTTAACTGAAGTGATTCCAGTTTGCCCTGTTTGGAGATTTGGCAATTTCTTCTTGATACTAATAAAACCAGAATGAATCACGATGTAAGAAGCTTGATTTGGACTCATAAATCAGTGTCGAATCACCCTGAAGTTGACTCAAGATCATAGGAGTTATGATGAAGAAGTTATCCCACTTTTAACCGAAGTGATTCCAGTTTGCCCTGTTTGGAGATTTGGAATTTATTCTTGATACTAATAAAACCAGAATGAATCACGATGTAAGAAGCTTGATTTGGACTCATAAATCAGTGTAGAATCATCCTGAAGTTGAATCAATATCATCGGACTTATGATGAAGAAGTTATCCCACTTTTAACCGTAGTGATTCCAGTTTACCCTATTTAGAGATTTGGCAATTTCTTCTTGATATAAATAAAACCAGAATGCATCACGATGTAAGAAACTTAATCTGGACTCATAAATTAGTTTAGAATCATCCTGAAGTTGAATCAAAATATCATTGGACTTATGATGAAGAAGTTATCCCACTTTTAACCGAAGTTATTCCAGTTTGTATTGTTTGGAGATTTGGGAATTTATTCTTGATACTAATAAAAACAGAATGAATCACGATGTAAGAAGCTTGATTTGGACTCATTAATCAGTGTAGAATCACCCTGAAGTTGAATAATTGTCATTGGAGTTATGATGAAGACGTTATCCCACTTTTAACCGAAGTGATTCCAGTTTGCCCTGTTTGGAGATTTGGCAATTTCTTCTTGATACTAATAAAACCAGAATGAATCACGATGTAAGAAGCTTGATTTGGACTCATAAATCAGTGTCGAATCACCCTGAAGTTGACTCAAGATCATAGGAGTTATGATGAAGAGGTTATCCCACTTTTAACCGAAGTGATTCAGTTTGTCCTGTTTGGAGATTTGGGAATTTATTCTTGATACTAATAAAACCAGAATGAATCACAATGTAAGAAGCTTTATTTGGACTCATTAATCAGTGTAGAATCACCCTGAAGTTGAATCAATATCATTGGAGTTATGATGAAGAAGTTATCCCACTTTTAACCAAAGTGATTCCATTTTGCCCTGTTTGGAGATTTGGGAATTTATTCTTGATACTAATAAAACCAGAATGAATCACGATGTAAGAAGCTTGATTTGGACTCATTAATCAGTGTAGAATCACCCTGAAGTTGAATCAATGTCATTGGAGTTATGATGAAGAAGTTATCCCACTTTTAACCGATATGATTCCAGTTTGCCCTGTTTGGAGATTTGGCAATTTCTTCTTGATACTAATAAAACCAGAATGAATCACGATGTAAGAAGCTTGATTTGGACTCATAAATCAGTGTAGAATCACCCGGAAGTTGACTCAAGATCATAGGAGTTATGATGCAAGAAGTTATCCCACTTTTAACCGAAGTGATTCCAGTTTGTCCTGTTTGGAGATTTGGGAATTTATTCTTGATACTAATAAAACCAGAATGAATCACGATGTAAGAAGCTTGATTTGGACTCATTAATCAGTGTAGAATCACCCTGAAGTTGAATCAATATCATTGGAGTTATGATGAAGAAGTTATCCCAATTTTAACCGAAGTGATTCCAGTTTGCCTTGTTTGGAGATTTTGCAATTTCTTCTTGATACAAATAAAACCAGAATGAATCACGATGTAAGAAGCTTGATTTGGACTCATAAATCAGTGTAGAATCATCCTGAAGTTGAATCAATATCATCGGACTTATGATGAAGAAGTTATCCCACTTTTAACCGTAGTGATTCCAGTTTATCCTGTTTGGAAATTGGCAATTTCTTCTTGATACAAATAAAACCAGAATGAATCCCGATGTAAGAAACTTGATCTGGACTCATAATTCAGTTTAGAATCATCCTGAAGTTGAATCAATAGCATTGGACTTATGATAAAGAAGTTATCCCACTTTTAACCGAAGTGATTCCAGTTTGTTCTGTTTGGAGATTTGGGAATTTATTCTTGATACTAATAAAACCAGAATGAATCACGATGTAAGAAGCTTTATTTGGACTCATTAATCAGTGTAGAATCACCCTGAAGTTGAATCAATATCATTGGAGTTATGATTAAGAAGTTATCCCACTTTTAACCGAAGTGATTCCAGTTTGCCCTGTTTGGAGATTTGGCAATTTCTTCTTGATACAAATAAAACCAGAATGAATCACGATGTAAGAAACTTGATCTGGACTCATAAAGCAGTTTAGAATCATCCTGAAGTTAAATCAATATCATTGGACTTATGACGAAGAAGTTATCCCACTTTTAACCGAAGTGATTCCAGTTTGCCCTGTTTGGAGATTTGGGAATTTATTCTTGATACTAATAAAACCAGAATGAATCACGATGTAAGAAGCTTGATTTGGACTCATTAATCAGTTTAGAATCACCCTGAAGTTGAATCAATATCATTGGAGTTATGATGAAGAAGTTATCCGACTTTTAACCGAAGTGATTCCAGTTTGCTCTGTTTGGAGATTTGGCAATTTCTTCTTGATACTAATAAAACCAGAATGAATCACGATGTAAGAAGCTTGATTTGGACTCATAAATCAGTGTCGAATCACCCTGAAGTTGACTCAAGATCATAGGAGTTATGATGAAGAAGTTATCTCACTTTTAACCGAAGTGATTCCAGTTTGCCCTGTTTGGAGATTTGGGAATTTATTCTTGATACTAATAAAACCAGAATGAATCACGATGTAAGAAGCTTGATTTGGACTCATTAATTAGTGTAGAATCACCCTGAAGTTGAATCAATATCATTGGAGTTATGATGAAGAAGTTATCCCACTTTTACCCGAAGTGATTCCAGTTTGCCCTGTTTGGAGATTTGGCAATTTCTTCTTGATACTAATAAAACCAGAATGAATCACGATGTAAGAAACTTGATCTGGACTCATAAATCAGTGTCGAATCACCCTGAAGTCGAATCAATATCATTGGACTTATGATGAAGAAGTTATCCCACTTTTAACTGTAGTGATTCCAGTTTACCCTGTTTGGAGATTTGGCAATTTCTTCTTGATACAAATAAAACCAGAATGAATCACGATGTAAGAAACTTGATCTGGACTCATAAATCAGTTTAGAATCATCCTGAAGTTGAATCAATATCATTGGACTTATGATGAAGAAGTTATCCCACTTTTAACCAAAGTGATTCCAGTTTGTCCTGTTTGGAGATTTGAGAATTTATTCTTGATACTAATAAAACCAGAATGAATCACGATGTAAGAAGCTTGATTTGGACTCATTAATCAGTGTAGAATCACCCTGAAGTTGAATTAATATCATTGGAGTTATGATGAAGAAGTTATCCCACTTTTAACCGAAGTGATTCCATTTTGCCCTGTTTGGAGATTTGGGAATTTATTCTTGATACTAATAAAACCAGAATGAATCACGATGTAAGAATCTTGATTTGGACTCATTAATCTGTGTAGAATCACCCTGAAGTTGAATCAATATCATTGGAGTTATGATGAAGAAGTTATCCCACTTTTAACCGAAGTGATTCCAGTTTGCCCTGTTTGGAGATTTGGCAATTTCTTCTTGATACAAATAAAACCAGAATGAATCATGATGCAAGAAAATTGATCTGGACTCATAAAGCAGTTTAGAATCATCCTGAAGTTAAATCAATATCATTGGACTTATGACGAAGAAGTTATCCACTTTTAACCGAGTGATTCCAGTTTGCCCTGTTTGGAGATTTGGGAATTTATTCTTGATACTAATAAAAACCAGAATGAATCACGATGTAAGAAGCTTGATTTGGACTCATTAATCAGTGTAGAATCACCCTGAAGTTGAATCAATATCATTGGAGTTATGATGAAGAAGTTATCCCACTTTTAACCGAAGTGATTCCAGTTTGCCCTGTTTGGAGATTTGGCAATTTCTTCTTGATACTAATAAAACCAGAATGAATCACGATGTAAGAAGCTTGATTTGGACTCATAAATCAGTGTCGAATCACCCTGAAGTTGACTCATGATCATAGGAGTTATGATGAAGAAGTTATCCCCACTTTTAACCGAAGTGATTCCAGTTTGCACTGTTTGGAGATTTGGGAATTTATTCTTGATACTAATAAAACCAGAATGAATCACGACGTAAGAAGCTTAATTTGGACTCATTAATCAGTTTAGAATCACCCTGAAGTTGAATCAATATCATTGGAGTTATGATGAAGAAGTTATCCCACTTTTAACTGAAGTGATTCCAGTTTGCCCTGTTTGGAAATTTGGCAATTTCTTCTTGATACTAATAAAACCAGAATGAATCACGATGTAAGAAGCTTTATTTGGACTCATAAATCAGTGTCGAATCACCCTGAAGTTGACTCAAGATCATAGGAGTTATGATGAAGAAGTTATCCCACTTTTAACCGAAGTGATTCCAGTTTGTCCTGTTTGGAGATTTGGGAATTTATTCTTGATACTAATAAAACCAAAATGAATCACGATGTAAGAAGCTTGATTTTGACTCATTAATCAGTGTAGAATCACCCTGAAGTTAAATCAATATCATTGGAGTTATGATGAAGAAGTTATCCCACTTTTAACCGAAGTGATTCCAGTTTGCCCTTTTTGGAGATTTGGCAATTTCTTCTTGATACTAATAAAACCAGAATGAATCACGATGTAAGAAGCTTGATTTGGACTCATAAATCAGTGTCGAATCACCCTGAAGTTGACTCAAGATCATAGGAGTTATGATGAAGAAGTTATCCCACTTTTAACCGAAGTGATTCCAGTTTGCCCTGTTTGGAGATTTGGGAATTTATTCTTGATACTAATAAAACCAGAATGAATCACGATGTAAGAAGCTTGATTTGGACTCATAAATCAGTGTCGAATCACCCTGAAGTTGAATCAAGATCATAGGAGTTATGATGAAGAAGTTATCCCACTTTTAACCAAAGTGATTCCAGTTTGTCCTGTTTGGAGATTTGGCAATTTCTTCTTGATACTAATAAAACCAGAATGAATCACGATGTAAGAAGCTTGATTTGGCCTCATAAATCAGTGTCGAATCACCCTGAAGTTGACTCAAGATCATAGGAGTTATGATGAAGAAGTTATCCCACTTTTAACCGAAGTGATTCCAGTTTACCCTGTTTGGAGATTTGGGAATTTATTCTTGATACTAATAAAACCAGAATGAATCACGATGTAAGAAGCTTGATTTTGACTCATTAATTAGTGTAGAATCACCCTGAAGTTGAATCAATATCATTGGAGTTATTATGAAGAAGTTATCCCACTTTTATCCCGAAGTGATTCCAGTTTGCCCTGTTTGGAGATTTGGCAATTTGTTCTTGATACTAATAAAACCAGAATGAATCACGATGTAAGAAACTTTATCTGGACTCATAAATCAGTTTAGAATCATCCTGAATTTGAATCAATATCATTGGACTTATGATGAAGAAGTTATCCCACTTTTAACCAAAGTGATTCCAGTTTGTCCTGTTTTGGAGATTGAGAATTTATTCTTGATACTAATAAAACCAGAATGAATCACGATGTAAGAAGCTTGATTTGGACTCATTAATCAGTGTAAGAATCACCCTGAAGTTGAATTAATATCATTGGAGTTTATGATGAAGAAGTTATCCCATTTTACCCGAAGTGATTTCCAGTTTGCTTTGTTTGGAGATTTGGCAATTTCTTCTTGATACTAATAAAACCAGAATGAATCACGATGTAAGAAACTTGATATGGACTCATAAATCAGTGTCGAATCACCCTGAAGTCGAATCAATATCATTGGACTTATGATGAATAAGTTATCCCACTTTTAAACTGTAGTGATTCCATTTTACCCTGTTTGGAGATTGGCAATTTCTTCTTGATACAAATAAAACCAGAATGAATCACGATGTAAGAAACTTGATCTGGACTCATAAATCAGTTTTTAGAATCATCCTGAAGTTGAATCAATTCATTAGACTTATGATGAAGAAGTTAATCCCACTTTTAACCAAAGTGATTCCAGTTTGTTCCTGTTTTGGAGATTTGAGAATTTATTCTTGATACTAATAAAACCAGAATGAATCATGATATAAGAAGCTTGATTTGGACTCATAAATCCAGTTTAGAATCATCCTGAAGTTGAATTAATATCATCGGGACTTATGATGAAGAAGTTATCCCACTTTTTAACCGTAAGTGATTCCATTTTGCCCTGTTTGGAGATTTGGGCAATTTCTTCTTGATACTAATAAAACCAGAATGAATCACGATGTAAGAAGCTTGATTTGGACTCATAAATCAGTGTAGAATCACCCTGAAGTTGAATCAATATCATTGGAGTTATGATGAAGAAGTTATCCCACTTTTAACCGAAGTGATTCCAGTTTGCCCTGTTTGGAGATTTGGGCAATTTATTCTTGATACTAATAAAACCAGAATGAATCACGATGTAAGAAACTTGATTTGGACTCATAATCAGTGTAGAATCACCCTGAAGTTGAATCAATATCATTGGAGTTATGATGAAGAAGTTATCCCACTTTTAACGCCTCCTCGTAGACCGGAAAGTTGATCCTAGTATTGCCTCCATGTTTGGAGATTATTATGCAAATTTAGCTCAATTATTGTCGATACCATGAATAAAACGCAGTAATGAGATCGCGTTCGCGTCATATAGGTCTTTCTACAACAGTTCTAGGCTCTTCTTGATTATTTTGGATTGGCATTAATCACCTGTTGTTGCTAGACATGCAACCCCTGTAAGTATTTGTGATATCTAATGGTCATTTGTGGATATGAATGAAGAAGTTCCCTATCGCCAGCTGTTAACCGAGCAGTAGAATCCGGTTCTGCGCTGTGTGTGGCTAATTAGTGACGCGCTTCTTCCCAGAATTCTTTACGCATCTTCAAAACTGAGACTAACTGTAAGTTCATCGCGAGTCCAGATGCTGTGCTAAACAGTTAAAATTCTCATGTTCGTGATGGATTAACTAGAACAGATGACTTCGCGATCTATTTACGTTCATTTATGTTTGTATTCTCTCTTCATGTGGTGTGTGTG
>CAJHQQ010004671.1:0-25037 GCA_905132885.1 Moricandia moricandioides | reverse complement strand
AGAACGTCCATGTTTTTCAAGAGGATAAATCCCTGAAATTAGGGTTTTAACAAGATATATCCAAGATTTTGGGAAGTTGGAATGGAAATCCTTAAAACAAGCTAAGAATATTTGAGACTGAAGGACCAAGCGTCCCACAGAGTTCCGGAGACCATGAATCTGCCTCATAGAGATTGAAGACATTCTGAACGGTCAACATCCAATCGACATCGAGAGTGGTCAACCTTTGGGGACAGATTACGATGCCAAATTGAGTCAATACAGCCTTCGGGTTTGAGACAGCCAATAAGAATTCACCTCTGGGTCATGAAAAGACAATCATTAGAACTTTCGGGTTTCCAAGGATAAATTTATGGGTATTCAATAATCCGACATGAAGCCCTTCAAAACTCTGGATTTGAAAGAAGTGTTGACATAAACTCCACATTCCTATGTGACATGCTTCGATACCTCTGGGTAATACGACGAAAACACAGTCTCCACGCTTCAACAAACGTTCTCTTTCTTCCTAAAAAAGAAGGAGAAGACGCATAGTATTCACTCGACTACTACCTACTACATAACTTATCCTGCCTAGAGTCAGGGTACGTGCCCAAAAGATCAAGCATAAAGATAAAAAAGAAAAGCAATCAGCAAAATTTTGCTTCACCAGGGAGAACGAGTTCAAAAGATCACTCTCCAGCCCATATCTAATCTTGGTTCACAGAAGCAAGAAAAATGATGTTGTCACTGAAGTAAATCAAAGTTCCCTTTCTTATTCCAGTCATGTGCCATTCAGATCCGCCAAACATGTGGCTATGTGACACAAAGGCCATGCACTAAAAAGATGGATCTCGCTATTCATTTTTAATGTGAATTTGAGATCAAGAATTCCTGCTTCCGGACAAGGAATCAGATCACCAACGGCAGATTCCAACAGATACACATGATCTTCATCAGCTGGACGACGAAGTATGCCCATTGTAGCATTCTACTACATGGAATTCCTGGTCTAGGCCAGGAACCATTAACTAAAGAAAAGAGATCAAGTATCCACTGCAGTACATCAATAATTAATGTTGGAGTAAAACTCTATCATGACGGAATAAATGTGTAAAACCTACCACAGGAATGTTTTTTCTCTTCCAAGTAAACAAAAAATGAGGAACCATTGTGTCCGAACACGTCATGGTCTTGTTTTTCTCATCCTCATCACCAGAAGGAAACCATACCACCTCATTGTCTCGTCGCAAGCGGGAGACAAGACCGTCTTCGAGTCTCATTTCCCGCGGGCGATGAGACACGAGCCATGTCTCATCTCCCGTGGGTGACGAGACATGAGCCATGTCTCGTTGCCAACCTGGGTAATCTCCATGAAGGTAGTTCCATCGACTTACCACCTGGGCATCAAGTTCCCAACCTCGCACGGAACCACAACAATCTGTGGATGCCAAAGGCAGTTGCGACTTTGCTTCCTGCCGGAACAAAAGTTTAGGCAAATTACGACGACACCCATCGCCAAACCCAAACATGAGAAGACAACTCAGCCATCGGCTAAAAACGCTTCAGAAAAAGATGATCCCAAATCATCAACTCTAGCAAAAACATCAGATAAAGAAAGGAAACAAAATTCCGAGCCCAACGCTCTAGCCCAAACGGAGGAGACTAATACGTTCTCAAATTACCCTAGATCTACTGATTACTCTCTCAAATAGGAGGTTTAGCTGTAGTACTTAGAGATCAAATCCACAGAAAGCGAGGGAACACAATAGATTTGATAATCAACTTAGTTATGCTAGGAAATTAATAAGACTTTGGAATAAGTAATAAGGAAAGAAATGGTTTGTAAACAAGTAAGGAAAATATCTAGATCTAGGGTATTCAGGTAGTTAATTATAATGGATGGGAACAAAGGGGTTTCCAATCATAGAACACGAATTCTATTAGTAAAGATATCTTAAGTTATATATATCCTATGTCTAAGCTCAAAGTCTACAACTTTCGTGTGCGAATTCAGAAGGATCGTCGATCGATGGTATGCAAACATCATCGATAACGATGGCTTTCTTAGTCAAGCATTAAATGACCAGATTTGTTTGTTTCACTTAGAATCACTAGCCATTCTCTCGATTTTACGTAGTAATTTAAGCTTTACATGATTTGTTCAGGTACAATATTACTCTCGTAGTGCCAATTATCCAAAGATCAGGGTTCTAGTTAGTTATAAGCACAAGCAATAAGCACAATTATGATGATAAATATAATAATCCTCCTAGAAATTCTATTGTTTGGCTAATCCATAAAAACCATTAGTAAATCTTAAATCTAACAAGGTGAAGAGTCGGGTTCCAATACAAAGCTTTAGAAGTCTTGATCTTATCCCCAAAAACCATAAACTACTATGTTTGTTATGAAAAATATCAAAACTTGTAAAACGCCTCTCTTTGCATAAAACACTAACAAATACAATATAAAAACTCTTCCACGGGCAATCCCGTAATTTCTGGGACTTGGGCTTAAAGTCTGGTACTTTGTGAATTAGGATACTGCACGTCGACCGTCGATCGATAGCAAATGTGCGTCGTAGATCGATGCAATGCTCTGTCTCGACTCGTACTTCTCTGAATTTGACCAGCTATGGGTTCCTCTTTCTCTGAGCTCCTGAAAACCTCATAATCCCTACAGTGCTCCGAAATGTACCTGGACCTGAAGAGACTCTAAAACACATCCTAGACACACATAACATACTCCAATTAGGACCTATAATATGGTCTAAAATAGGTAAAAATTAGGACCTCTCAGAGAGAAACCTGGCAGAAGTCGTCGATCTAGAAACAGTCACCACCACAAAAATGATCGACTCTATCCTGCCAAATGAGTAAAGCCCTCACGGCAGAAAACTGAACTACAGGGTGGCTTTATCCCCAAAAGGAAAACGTAGGAAATTCGTCGCAGAACGAGTTCTGATGTTCACCTCTCTAAAAGAAGGAGGGGGTAAGTATGTATACATATACTCTTATACTCCCACATTTTAAAATATTCGTCTTTGTACTTGATATTTTTAAGAAGATATTCGATAATAAGACAACGCAATATGAATCCCAAAATCTCGAAAATCTCTTTTATCGCAGTAATACTTAATCTCGCAGATTAATTTGCGGCTAGACGAGAAATCCATGATTCACCGCAAAAACGCCTAAGGAAGAACAAACAATCATCGAATAACATGAAAATAAAAATCATACAAAAAAGAAATCCAACTGTCAAAGAGTTAAGCAAAACTTTTAAACAAGCTACATCCAGCCGCGAGATCAAATGAGATCTTCGACCAAAACGTAAACTCACTTTAACAAAAGGAAAAACATATTCTCGAAAAAAGCGAGACATCGCATACTTTCGAAAATATATTTCCAAACCTCGAATAAAACTACAAAATAGTCCTTAAAGCGACTATAAATTATAAAACTAACACAAGTTAGAAAAGGCAAGTACTTTCTCTAACATCACGTTCGTCGACTGGCCCCGACGAACAAATCCACCGTTCTCTAACGAATGCTTAGCCCGACCTGCTCCTCTCATAGAATTGGTCCTCAAACATCCGACACAAGGATAAGCGCACTATAGAATTCCAAAATTTTGGTCAATACTTCCGAGACTTTAAAACTGTCCGGAGATATACTCAATTCCTGATCGATGCAAATCACATATGCCAAGTACTCATTGGAGATTTCAATACCGAAAAGGAACCAGGTTGAATCGTAAACACTTCAAGTAAGACATGATTGTTACCCCGCATACTCCAGGCACAAAAATAAACCTATTTCTTACCCTAACTCCACTCATTACTCTCAAAGGCATAGTATCATTGATACGAGATACAAAAATTTGCCTCTTCGGTTATACTTGGACGTTCGTAGACTTCTCCAAAATCCTACATCTAGAAAATCTCTGTGCTAACACAACTACAAGTACCACGATCTGCTAGAGCGAAGGAAATGAGGAACACACTCACACTCACTCATTCTCGTTGACGCTGTGTCCATAAAAAGAAAGGCAATGAAACGGGAATATATTCGAAAAATCCCCAAGGGGCGAAGTACGATACATGAGCATAGCATAACGTAAAGAGGAAACATGTTCCCTTCAAGTAAAATTACCCATAACGGTCTATTGACAAATTTACCCGATATCGAGTAATCATTAATTACGAGCGGAGCTGGAACCTTATCCACCTCATAGCCCTCTCTTGGAGCAGCAGGTACAACCTCCTCCGAGTCAGGAGAAACAGGGATCGGGCCCAGTGCTCTAAAATTATCCCTTCGAATTGAGGGATCATCAGCTCCGTGTTTACGAGGTTGGCCAAATGCTTTGAAATCTTTGCCTTCTCAGTCACGAAGTCGTAGTCATCAGCCTGTGTGCGCTATAAAGCACCTATGGAACCTCGACACTTGTGATAGTCTCCAAAATACTTACGCATCGCTTAAACTATCGAAAGTCAACTAAAAATTGATCCGAGTGATCGTTCAGGATCGAGCCAATCTCCCTCCATCTGGATCAACACGCACAACGAAGACCAGAATTCGCTCCAGCTCGAGGTCCTTCTCATGGAGAGAGCGCACCTCAGCCGATCGCCCTTCAAACAAGCGATCTCTTTCTCGGCCATACCTTAAACTGAGCTGTCTGCGGTTCTAAACAACTCGCCCTAAGCGCCTCGTCCATGATATGAAGAACCTGCAAAGAGTTATTTAAAGAATTAGGGGTGAACTTGATAAAAAAATCAAACCAAATACAAAAACTAACCCCCATGAAAAACTGTGAAGCTTCCACGATCTTCTCCGATCAAGAAGGCTATTTTTTAGCTGAGGGCTGACCCGAAGGAATATTTAGAGAGGCAAGGTAGGAGTCAAGTTCAGATCCACCTCCAAACGACAGAAACGGGGTCTAGATGGTACCGCTTCCATACCTAGGTAGAAGGTGTCAGTACCACTCATCCGTAGGCAGTTCCATCCCTTCATAAGCAACATCACCTTCACCAGAGGAAACTTCCTTGTTCTTGGGAGATCTTTCCCTCTCCCTCACGGCAGGAATATCATATGGAACAAAGTCATCCATGACCGGATCCGAATATTCCTCTACTACCGTGTAAGGTCGAGCTCGAGCCTAATGATATGCAACTGCCGGTCGAATTCATTTAGGAGAGAAATAGCACCAGTAAAATAGACCACCACGGAGAATGTCCCTAATAGCTAGCACGTCTGCGGAAAACGAGGGAAGAGGATTGAAAACTACAAAAAGAAAAAGAAAATAGACGATTGCAAACACCGCGCAAGATCAGTGCAAGCACCGCGCAAGAACATTGCAACGATTCTCACAAGCTTGGGGGGGGGGGGGGGGCTAAATGTTGGGGTCAAAATCAGTGACGACGAAATCAATGTTAAAAGCTTAAAGCGAGAATGTTTTTTCTCTTCCAAGATAAGAGAAAATGAGGAAACATCAGTTCTGAACATCTCATGGTATTGTTTATCTCATCCTCATCACCAAAAGGAAACCATACCACCTCAATGTCTCGTCCCAAAAGGGAGACGGGCATGTTTCCAAGTCTCGTTTCCCATGGGTGACGAGACACCATGGGCGACAAGACACGAGCCATATCTCGTCACCCACAGGCGACAAAACACGAGACACGATCCATGTCTCGTTGCCCGTGGGAGGCAAAACACGAGCCCCGTCTCATCACATCCTCTTCGCCACTCTATCCTTAGGGTCTTTACCTGTCTGGTTCTCGTTCTGTTTTGATTGGAATTTCTGTTGAACTGTTCCAATAAAAATAGCAAAGACTTGTCTTCTCGTAAAAACTTCGAGTCGATCCTATAAAACAATAACGGTTAACTTAACGCCAATGTTATCTCAACTATACAATTGGTTTTATTATTTTATGAAACCTACAGTACAGAAACCAACATGGTATGAAAAGCTATTACTCCAATAGAAACTGTAAGAAATGTTGAAGTCGCAAAACGGCCCAAAAAGGCCTAAAACGCAAGAAAAGACCCACTTACAATTTTAGAAAAGGATGAGCCTTTTTATAATGACTGTCTACCTGCTTTCCGCAGAAGATAAATGGAAAAGAAGATGAATGTCAAATTTCTAGATAATCATGGAGGATTGAGAAGATAAAGAAGATATCCGCGGAGAGATATACTTGAATCAGGGGCAGAAAAGGGAAAGACGACCGACCTTCAGAGGCATATATAAGAGAAGTGAAGGGGAGGGGGCAGAACATAAATTCTCAGCAAACTCAGCACTTAGAGCAATTTAAGAAATTTTCATTTATTGTTATAGAGATGTGACTCAACTAGTTTTTAAGGTCTTAGGTGGTTAGAACTAGGAAACCCGCCGCTAGGTCTTGCAGCCAAAGCTTTTACTTGTTGTAGCACTCATATTCGTATTCGAAATACGATCTCCATTGCTCCGCTCTAACTTTGAATTTTTTACTTTGTCTGTTTTTGAATTCTGATTACTTGACGTTTGGTTTAGCTGAAATTTGGGACCTTAGGGAAAGATAGGGTTTCTTGACTTTCCTCCGATTACGGAAACTGACAGTGCAAATTTTTGTTCCCATAATTATTTCCTCTAATGAGGCCATCTGTCACTTGAATCAGACTACTAGAAGGTTACGTGCAATCAACGCCCTATGCCAGGAAAAAAAACTTGACATACGCTAAAATGCGAGAAAAGGATGATGGATCCTTCGAGATTAATCGATCTCATCATGCTCCGAATCTGGAAATGCTATTACGTAGCAATTGTCCTTCGACTATTTATGATTAAGATCTTCAATCCGGGTTTATAATTGGTCCAGGCCATAACAACCCAGAAATGACATTAAAGAAGCGACGTCATGGTCATCATAAACCTACTGAGAAGGTATCACTCTAGTCGACCAAACTACACAGGTTATCTCCCGACTTCACCCAAGAAATCGAAAGATAAGGGAAAACAGTGTCGGGGATCATCAATTCAGGGAGTCATTACTCCTGCTTCTGAGCATGACCCTAGCCTTCAGATCACTGCCTGGAGAAATCCCGGCTCAGATATGGCTCCATCCCTGCCTCCGGGTAAAATGGATGATTTCTACTAAAAATGATTCTTCCAAATTTTCGAATATGGAAGTCTCTAACTTAGATCACGACTACTAAGATCAATAAGAGGGATTACCAGATCTTATGATCTTGCGCATAAGTGGAAAATCCACATATATGACGAATGGAAAATATTTGAAAATCGCGGTAATGTACTAGTACAAGCCATAGTATGCAGTCAAATATAGTAACTTCTCATGAAAGTTCAAGAGCCTACTCCCTTGCAAGAGACACAGTACGAAAATGTGAAATACTGCCCGAGAAGGTTACATGATTACTTCTAGCGGGATCATATTATATAAAATGCAAAGTACTGCCTGAGAAGCTTACACTCTAATTCTCAGGCTGGGAGCATATTACATAACATGTAGAGTACTGCATAAGAAGCTTATACGCTTACTCTTATGCATGGAGCATCATAAGAAATGTGCCAATCCTTGCGACAACGCATGAAGCTTAAGTACAATTGCAGAATACGGTATCTAACTCAGAGTTTGTACATGGAGAAAATCTGCACCCTTGCATATAAGTGGGATATCCACAAAAATGATGCAAAAGGTATACGACTAAAGCAATAATAGGCCGGCGCAAGCCTGAGTATGCTGTTAAAAATACCTAGTTCCTGCATAAAGGCCCGTGCCAAAGCATATGCAGGGACACTTAGTATGAAATGTGCATATTTCTGCTTCAAAATGCTATGTTCTAGAGAGAACACATGAAGCATGAAGTATGTTTGCAAAGTACTGTGAACAAACCCTAGGGTTTATACAGGGAGCAAAATGTGCATAGTCTGTACCACGGGAGCACCCTAATTCCCTGCTTATCCAGACGAGGAAAGCAGTAAAACTGGTCCTTGAATCACCACTCCTGGTAGATTCACACCAGAACCGATCGGTATGACTGTTAATTGCCTAATCCTCATCAGGATCGAAGTCACACCAGCACGAGATAAAAGTCTAACAGTTGCTTTCCTACATTAAGCAGACTGTAAAACCTTAAGAGGTTGATAGTGGCCTACTTCCTAGTGGCAGATGGCAATGTCTAAAAGATGTTGATAGTGGCCTACTTCAGAGTGGCAGAGTGCAACATTTAAAATTATGTTGATAGTGACCCAGTCTAAAAAGATGGTGATAGTTCCCTACTACCGAGTGGCATAGTGCAACGTCTAAAACGATGTTGATAGTGGCCTACCTTCGAGTGGCAGAGCTCAAAGTCTAAACCGATGTTATAGTAGCTTACTTCCGAGTGGCCGAGTGCAAAATTAAAACCTACATTGATCTAGTATTACCTCTGGGGGAAGAGTGAAATGTGATACGTGCTTAAATTACCTTAGAGATACTGATTACTCTCTCATATAAGAGTTCAGCTGTAGTATTTAAGGGATCGAATGAACAGAGAGCGAGGGCACACAATAGATTTGATAATCAACTTAGTTAAGCTAGGGATGTGGGAACCAAAACTCACACCGTCGATTTCCGTAAATTAAGGAAATTCAAGGAACCCTAACTTTCCCTGAGGTCCCGGATTCTCTGCGAGAGCCAACGACAAGTAATCGAATAAACGCGGAAAGTATGAAAAGATAACAAAACGGATCTCTTTCGAATCTGCTTAAGAGCGTTGCGATCATTACAAAGGATTATTAAAGCTTCGGCCGCAAGATCTGTCAGCGATTTACCTAGTTCTAGCAACAAAAAACCTTAAACCTAGTTGAGTCGCAGCTCGATAACAAAACACGAAAAAGTAATGAGAATTTTTTTTGATTTATTTCGACTGAACCTTATGAAAGGCTGCCTACGTACCCCTTTCGAGGACCAAGCCGAACGTAGTTCAATTAAAAGAATGTACCAAGAGATTAAACTGCCAGAGCAAGTTCATCTGGTAATCGAGTGTCTGTCATAGAAACCGAGCTTGTCAAGAATAAATCTTAGGGTTTCTAGGTGCAATGAGTTGTAGAGTCTAAGGAAACCATAAGAATCGAACACAGATGGAGAAACATCTGAGTATAACTTTGTCCTTCTAGCCACGTTAGTTCTAAGTTCTTATAAGCTAACAGAGCTCCTCTAGGTCTAAATATTCGGATCCCCTTAGCCTTTAGCTTTAGGTCTTCTTATATATGCCTTCTAGGTCGGTTCCTTTTTCCTTTTCTTCCCCTAGGTCGAGTTTACCGCTTCGTGGAAATATTCCTTTTTATCTCGAGCTTCATCATTATCTTGGAAACTTGAAATTTATCTTCTGATTTTGCTAGATTTATCCTCTCTGCGAGTAAAGATACATCGTCATGACATTGTTGGGAACAATTTCATATGAAATCGCAAATGGGTATTTAGCCTCGTTTTAAACCTCTTTGGGCCGTATTTGGATTTAAACTTTTTTACGATTTTTTCGAAAGAACGTTTAATGATATGACGTTCCTTTAGCTAGGAAGTTCACACTTCTCGTATGGTGTTGAGTTAACCGTTTCCCTTTATACGATAACCATGAACTTCATTTGGGAAAATGAGACTTCGTGGGTTTTGTCATAAAGTCCCAACGGTAGCTCCGATCGAGACAAAACGAGAGGTGAGTCCGCCAAGGTTCAGACGGGAGGAATAAGGTCTGGTTCATGTTCGGTCAAACTAGACTTGGGGGCGAGCTAGGTTGGTCCAACTCGCCGAACGGGCGAGTTGACCACCTTGCTTGGTCCAACTCGCCGAACGGGCGAGTTGACAATCTTGGTTGGTCCAACTCGTTGAACGGGCGAGCTGACCATCTTGCTTGGTCCAACTCGCCGAATGGGCGAGTTGACCATTGTGCTTGGTCAAACTCGCTGAACGGGCGAGTTGACCATCTTGCTTGCTCCAACTCGCTGAATTAGGGAGTTGGGCCATCTTGCTTGTTCCAACTCGCTGAACGGGCAAGTTGACCATCTTGCTTGGGGCAACTCCCTTGTTTGGCGAGTTGGACTGGTTCAACTCACCAAACGGGCGAGTTGACTGTCTTGCTTGGTCTAACTCACCGAACGGGCGATTTGACCGTCTTGCTTGATCCAACTAGTCGAGTGGGCGAGTTAACTATCTTTCTTGGTCAAACTCACCGAACGGGCGAGTTGACTTTCTTGCTTGGTCCAACTCGCCTGTTCGGGCGAATTGGATGATCGAGCCTTATAGTTGTTCCGTTGTTTCGATACTCGGGATCCGTTTGTTACTTAGAGCATCCTTTCTCGAGGACTTGTTGTATGAATTCATAGGAAACTTGATTTTGTTTTTCCCGCTCTTATTTTCTTTAAAGGTGTATCTCCTATTTTCAAAAGAGGGGCTTTTCTGGAGAGTTTCAGGTGTTGATTCCGTCGTGACCGATTTTGACCCCAACAGTCAGCCCCCCCCCCCCCCCGCCAGCTCTTTAGAATTGTGAGGTTCTAGCGAGCGATTTGTCCGGTTTTAATAAGTTAGGCGGAATCAATGGTTGAAAACGTCCGTTGAAAGTGGTCTACTCATTCCTCTAAGAGCAGAATGTAGTAGGATTGGAGATGCGCCTTGTGAAGGCTGCCTATGTACCCTTGTAGAAGGGATCAAGCCTTTCGTAGTTTGTTCTAGAGATAAGGTTCTTACGTCCTGTTTTCCAGTGAGACCTTTATGGTTTAGCTGTGTGTCGTGTAGATATTATCGGGCATGTTGCTGCCAATGGCATTGTATATTGTCCTTTCTTTTCTTCGAGACTAGCCTCGCAGGCCGTTTACTTTGTCCGAGTGTGGCCGTATTTAAGTTTTCGTGACCGGCAGTGTGTGGCTTCGAATCCCAGCCGCTTTGCGACGTTTTTTTAATGAATTGTGTTTCGCGTTTTAAGAGCGTGTTTGTATTCGTGTGGATGTAAATGAAAGATTATGAGCTGTCATCTCATAATCTAACTCTAGGTGAACTACTCTATTTGTGGTTTGTTTCGAGAGTTTTCTGTAGAGTGTAAACATGATGGATTTCTGAAGACGTTTGAGTTTAACCAAGAGAAAAATTTTGGGATCTCGTATCAAGGTGTTTCATACTATGCCTAGAGATGTTAGAGACAACTGTTATGGGTTTAGAGTAAGACCTAGGTCTAATCACGGTTTTAGGGGGTGCGAAGACTATTTCAGCTTATGTTTCCCTTATCACTTTCTACCTGATTATGTCCCGCTTTAAAGTTCGCGATATGTTCTCGGCTTATGTGACTTGTATGGATGGAATCGAGCATATCTTCGGGGACAATTTTTAATTCTCGAGAAAGTTCTGACCATAATTTTAGATTTCTTTTATAGCGTTATTACCCTTGTGTCGGGTGTTCGACAGCTATCTCTATGAGATGGTTTAGTCTGCTTAGGACGTCGAGAGTTTGTTGTGATCAGCAACAAACATATTGGTAGATATTACCTTTTGTTGAATCTTCGTGAAGGATACAAGTTTAAGAAGGTATGTGTGTTATATAGTCACGGGTGGACTGTTTTTAAGGTGAGCATTCCGTTTCGGAAAGTTTTGACGAAAAAGAGTTCTTCAAGCGTCAGCGACGTCTCGCTGTGTCGAAGTTGAACTTTGCTTTCGTATGCCGCATTTCGTTCTTGTAATGTTAGCGGGCTTGAAGATGGGCGGCATCGCAAGGGTTTTGTTCTAACCTTACGGCAGAGAAACGTTTTGTTTTGTTTGCAGATGTTTGCGGCGAGAAATGTTGTTCTTGTTCAGACGTTAAATTGTTTGATTTGTTAGAGAGAAATTATTACCAATGGGTTAGCGTAAATGTGACCCTTAGAATGTGCGACTTCCTTCAATATTTTTTGTGAAGAGTTGCCCCCC
Source organism: Moricandia moricandioides (assembly GCA_905132885.1). Classification (NCBI taxonomy): domain Eukaryota; kingdom Viridiplantae; phylum Streptophyta; class Magnoliopsida; order Brassicales; family Brassicaceae; genus Moricandia; species Moricandia moricandioides. The sequence continues at coordinate 13,120 of CAJHQQ010004671.1, read as the reverse complement.
CCCCCTCTCCCTCCCCGAGATTTATTTCATGTATAGTTAAGGATGCTTCGTATAGCTCTAGGAGATTTGTCACAAGTTTTTCCTTATGTGCTACTTTTTAGTTGTAAAACGTTGTGGGTTTAGAGTAAACTGGAGAACATATTGAACTTGGGTTGTTTTCGACAAGTTTAAGTTTTTCGTTAACCATTCAGTGGTTACGACTAAGTTTCGATATATTAAGAATTTATCGTATGATTTCCAATTCTGGGTTATACGATAGTTATTTGCACTTGGCGTTTTTGACTAATCGTGGATTGTAGTTTTTCCGTTAAGTGATTTGATGGAGCCTTGGTCGCTTAAAACATTTTGGCTCGATATGTTCAGCCGCATAGCCGAGGACGTTGCTTGTCATGGATTATACTATGGCACGTTCGTGTTAACATTAAGGTCATGTTAGTTTATAATTTTCCCAAAGAGGATGCCGAATTCCGGTTTGGACTTTATCAGAAGGTGTAATTGGCCGAGCACCAAAGACCGTTTGTCGAAATTGATGGACCAAGTGAGAGTTTTTTGTCCTAAAATGGCCAATAGTGTTAGAAACAATTTTCCATTTTATGTATCGGCTACACGATGAATGTTTCTTATTATATTCATCGGAAAGTTTCCGAAAGCTTCTTCACATAACTTGGTGTGGCTATACGTAGGATGGTTCACGTAAGCTGTAAGAGAAGCGAATGGCATTGAAGTAAATTGAGAATGTGTCTCGCAGATTACTCGTGATATTTGTGAACGAGGAATGTGTTTTCCTCATTCTCTTTTCCGCTATGCAAAGTCGTTTTTCATGACACAGATGTTGTTTTCCCGTAGGCTCTGCCGTATAAAATGTTATAGTTATACGAGAGTAATGGATGATCGGTTTTATGAGGCATCACATTTCCTAAATGATTTTCTGTCTACTGCTTGGAGAGTTTAATTTTCGAAAGCATTATCTTGATGCCGAGACAAAAAAAATAATTGAAGTATGGGAGTATACGAGTATAGTATACGTACCTACTCCCTCGTTTTTTTTACAAAAGATAATGGCATAACCGATATTTTGAAGGGTTGTGTACATTTTTTCTTTAGAAGATTGGGATGTGATACAAGATTAAGCTATCAAAGGCTGTATGACTCGAGGCAAGAGAGTTGGAGCCGATCTACACAAGGGGTGATCCGTTTGGGAAGATCTAATCGGCCAAAGGGTTCGAGTAACAAGTAACTTGAGGGGAACGAAGTGTACAACACGAGGGATGGGAGACTCGTAATACAACATAATCCTTTTAACCGTGGAGGTTCTGGTCTCACAAGGTAAGAGAAGGGAGGAGAGTTCTTGCTAGAGATATTAGGGTTTTCACTAGGAAAAGTTTTAGTTTTATATCATGCGTGAAAAAAAGTACAAACGGTTTGTAGGGGACTTATATAGATGTCCATTACCGTGGTGCCTTCGAGGGTCTTTGAAGCAAATAATACAAAGTTTTGGACTAAAAGAAAACCCTAATAGGCGTGCAAGCCAACTAAGAAAATTTGGGAGTAAAATTCAAATAAAAGGAAAACAAAAGGACCAAAGCTGCATGATGTGGGATTTATTTTATTTTTCTCACTTTCAAATTAACTAAATATTCCCACTTACTCTCTCAATTAAGAGGTTCAGTGTATTACTTAGGGATTGAATCCATAGAGACTCTAGGATTGCAAAATAGACTTATTGTTTTCGAATTAAAGCTAGATGAATTAGAAAAATAACAATAAAAGTGATTTTAAGATTGATTTGGTTTGTGAAGATTAATTTAGGAGATTAGACTTGGAGAAATTCTCAGGTAGATCTAAATAATTCAGACTAATAGATTTTTAGGGTTTTATTAAGTATTGTTCTGAATTTAAACCTTTGAGTCTAGGAGATCACTCTCGCCCATCTCGGCTTAGCATCAATTGATGGCAATAATATGGGGTCGATCGATGCTCATTCCAAATAGTACTGGTTTTGCGGTTTGATAGCTTCTCTAAACATATAATTCAACTCTCGTTTGTTACTAGTTATTTAGCTTGTTTAAGATAGATTACAGGTTATAACCAAGCTCTCGCTTGCGCTATAGAACCCTAATTTCTAAGGTTGAGTTGATCAATTTCAACTTAGCATTAAGAGCAACTTAAACAATAAACCAAGAAGATTACCTAAGAATTTCTATAAAATCAAAAATATATTACTACCATTGAAAAACCCTAAATCTAATAGAGAACTACTCAGACATAACAATAAAGACAATGTATAATATCTGAACAAATTGCATAGAATAAACTGAGTAAACAGATAAGGAGTTCAAGATATTCTCTGTAATGATGATCAAATATTTCTCTCCAATGGATGTATCAATGTGTTCCAACTCTAAAACTCTAGGTAACTTTTGGGCTACTCAGCTTCTGGTCCTAACAGCTTCTTAGGGCTTTTACAACTTAGGGTTTAACAAAAATAGAAAACCCTAATAAATAGTCTAAATTTTGGCCAGAGACTTGTCTTACAATAAATGAAACTAATGGGTAAAACTTGTAATTTCTCAAGCCCTCGCCAATCTTTATGACGACTTCACCGTTGATCGACGCACAGTGTGATACGTCGATCGATGGTCCATTCATAAATCTGGATCCGACTTTGAGTTTCTGCTGGGCAATCCTAATTGCTCCAAAATAGTTCAAAAGCTCCAATTACTTCCAATAAGTACCTAGACCTGTAAATACTCTAAAACAATACCAAATGCATATAAAAGACTCTAAATATACTATATATATATCATAGGTAAAATAGGTAAAATCCATAGTATATCAACTCCCCCAGACTTAACATTTTGCTTGTCCTCAAGCAAATAAAGCCTTTGTGAGAAGTTTTGGAAAACGAAGACTCACATAATATCTAAGTATAACTTTCACCTTACTCTATTGCAGCTACATTCTATCAAGTCGATCGCAAACTTAATACCATATCCTAGTATAGAAACCAAATCCATTCTACCAACAACTTAGCGAATGCTAGTGTTACTCACCCCTTTACTTATTTCATTTCTTTGCATAAAATAAAAGTGCGGGCTTTACCTTGTGAGTATCGATCAAAGGATATATGGACTCTTACCTCTGCAAGTATCTGAACACACAGGTAGCCTTCTCTGATTCTTTTCCTCTCTTTCTTCTCACTTCTTCTCAATCAATGTCTCCGTTCTTTTGAGGGTACAATTTTATTTTTTAATTGACTAAGATATTTGGATAGGCTTCAATGAATCAAGGCCTAATAGTTTTTGCCACCAGATCCTGTTCACTTCTTTTTGACCTTTCTCTCTTTCTAGGATCATATTAATCAAGCTTTAATGGTTGTAGCCACCAAATCATGTTCGACTCTTTTTTTTAATCTGAAGGAGAGAAAGGGGAATCAGAAGCACACAAACTTTTAACTTCCAGACTTGCAGAAGGAATTCGATCTAGTGTATAACAAATCCCAAAGCAAGCAAATAATGTCACGATTAGTGTTGTAAATCAGCTCTGGTTCCTTCATACTTTCCAAGAAAGTGTGATATAGTGGCAGGATGGTCCACTTAAGTATCTCTAGTAATCTCTACAAACAACCTTCTAAGAATGGTGCTAAAGTGTGGTTAGTTAGTAATAATTTTTTGATCATAGTCCTCTTCTTGACTCGATAAAACTTTTTGAAAAACTTATAGATAGATAGTAGATAAAACTCAAAAACAATAAAATAGCATTAGCGAACCTCCCCCAGACTTATATTACATTGTCCCTAATGTAATTCGCCTCGGTTTGCCTAGGAGATATTAAATCATAAGTAAACAGTTTTAGAGATAATAGAATATACCAACTCTGTTAGGAGTATCTATCGATGGTAGTAGATGAGCATCGACCGATGGTGAACCATCATCGCCGATCGATGGTTAATGGATGGTATCGATCAATGGTTATTCGGATTATCGGGTAAACCTTCATAAATAGAATAAATATTGATATAAGTAATAGTATAAATAATGTTAAACAACACGGTACGCTATTTTAGTTCGTCATAGATCGATGGCGCCTAGCCGGCGTTGATCGATGCTAGGCTGTCAGACTGAATCGTGTGTGTCTACTCTCCATTTTGATCATCTCTCTTTGGGTTAGCTCTATTAGACACTCAAACTCATGGTTAAAGTAAAATGCAAACAATAATAAATAGTTAGTGTAAATCCACAAGCAACAAAAATAAATAAGTATAAGTCTGAAAGGGAAATGAAATAAAAGATAAAGGAGTATCGAAAAGACTACTCCTCGTCGAATGTATCCTGGTCCTGATGCTGCTGCTGCTGTGGAGCTGGTGGTGATCTGGAGTGTGTTCTGGGACGGCTGAAGCACTGGAATCGGGACATGGTCTCTACCCTGGCCCATATTGCTAGAAGCGCGTCCACCACGACTCACTGGAAAGCACCATGGTTGTGTATGGGGATCTGTGAAATCTCAGGGAAGGCTGGGAGAGGTGGAGGTGGCTGTGCTGGCTCGTTCGCTGCGGCTGCTGCAACCGGGTGTGCTGGGCGAAGACCGCCTCTGAGTCATACTCTGAGGGGCGCAGTGTGAATGTGGTGCTCAACTGGGTGGAATGCGAGGCGCTGTAGATCGCCAGAGAAGTCTATTACCTCCCGCACTGAAGTGCTATCGTCCTAGGTCCCTCGTCATCCACAAAGAATCAAAAGCGTCACTCCTTCAGAAATTGGGTCCTCGTCAGGTGACCCTCATCCATGAAGCGCAATCCTCTCTCCCCCGAAGCTCCCTCTAAGCTAATACCAAGAAAGCTGAAGATGGGTGTCAAGAGGCTACCTATGGTCTCCCTCTTCGGGACAGTACCCTTGAAAGGTTTTTCCTTCAGGGTCGCCAGGTGCTCCGCAAATATAGCCCCCGTGTTCACCTGCTGATCGTTCATCGGTGGAGGAAAGAGCTTGTTGTCAAGCTGAACTAATTTCTTGACGGAATAGTATAGCAGTGTCAGCTCCTGGACCCGAACCTTGTTAGGTTCCATCTTGCACAACAGGGTGTTGGCAAGGACCTTCAAGAAGTAGCGCAACGTCGGATGACGGACGTCCGTCTGGGTGGCTGAGCCGGAGTCGAAGTGGCCTGTCCCAATGAGGCCCCAGAAAGTAGGTAGGCTAGGGAAAGCAGCGACTGAGCAGGCTCTGGCACCAATGTCAAAGTCGTAGATCTCGCATAGCTGTGGGATGGGAATCCTGTACCGGATGCCTCTGATTAAGAAGGTCAGGGTGGCATCATGCGCGACTCACACTCTGGGGCTCCTCTTGTAGAGCACCTGAGATGTGGAGATACACTGCCGAACCAGGTCAGGGTATAGAGGATATGGCTTAGTAGCCATGGTGCCCAACCCAAGCTGCAAAACAATCAAACCTTTAGAAATGTGAATTTAAATGTTTACCTTCTTACCTTTGGGTTGGTTTGATTTGTCCATAATGCATGCTAGACATGCTGATGATCAGCAAGTTGTTGTGGGTTTGATCCAAAATAAATGGCCAAAGGTCTTCACTTGGGGTCTTAGTCTTCTCAATTGGTCCATCATTCTTGATACTTGGCTCTTGATCAGCTTGTTCACCAGTTGGCTTAACCTCAGTTTGATTATCCTGAAATTGATCAAAGGCAAGCATCATGCTGTAATTAAGCTTATGTTGAATTATCTTAGCTCTTTGTCTAGTCATAGGTCCCTTGAACACAATAGGCATGGACACTTCTTGGGAAGCTTCTGGTTGGGACATCTTGGTGATCATTGGATGTCAGGTTCGGTTAGGTCTGGTTCCGGGCCAACATGAATGTCCTCATCAGGATGATCGACAATCAAGGTCGGTTTAAAGATGACAGTAGGATTGTGACTTGGTGAGTTTCGGGTTGAAGACTAAGAATGTATCGGTTTTAAGAAAATTGCTAGGAACGAGTCAGTTTTAAGATGAGTTGGTTTTAAGAGGATAATCCAGGTCGGTTTAAATACGACGCTAGGATTGTGTCTTGGTGATTTTCGTGTTGACGACTAGGAATGTGTCAGTTTCAAAAAAAATTGCTAGGAATGAGTCGTTTTAAGATAACGTTCGTGTTTCTAGTTCTTTCTTTCTTTAGGAAGCGAAATGAGTATGCGTGGCGATCGTTTCTCAGTTTTCTAAGAGTTTAGATCAGTTTTCAAGATATGCATGAACAGTCACAGAACAATAGATCGATACAGGAAAATGCCTAGGACTTAGCTTGCTAGACTACTCTCCTAGATTCTAAGTTCCTTAAAGTTTTATAGCGATCTCTGAAGCGTTTTTATTTCTTAGTACCTTCCTACTAAAATTCCAAGTCTGATTTCAAAAACTTCCAAACCGGCCATACCTTAGTTTTTCAAAGGTTTGGGTTAACCTCTTCTCTGTTTTGCTTGCTCATCTTCCCGTCCTCTTCTTGTGTCTGAATTCCCCTTAAGAATGGTAAAAATATTAGTTCTTCCTGGCTGCGTTTAGGCTTGAACCTATCTTGCGGTTTTGGTTCGTCGATACATATTTTTCGATATTGGTGTTTACCCTTTGACACTTGAAATTTATTTTCCGAACTTGACTTTTATCTTCTCTTGCAAATAAAAGATAGACTGTCATAATATCATTGGGCTCAATTTCGTCTAAATCGTAAGTGTGCTTTTAGTCGTGTTTCAGACCTTTTTGGGCCGTTTTTCGACTTAAACGTTTTTACGATGCAGCGTGGACAGCCTGGCACAAGCTGGAAAGGATCAGCATATGGTAAAAGATGCTGATACCATTTTCATGGCCAGTCCTCCTTGGTTTGAATTAGGCGCTCCTTTTCTTAACCAAAGCCACATGTTTCCCTTCCATTAGTTTTCTGGAAACCCTTGTATTAACCTCATATATATATTGTAATGTCGAGTATCAATAGGATTAGACTGCTCATAAACTCTTTCCTATACTCTTAATCATGATTACCTATTAGACTTAATAGTTTTTTGGCATTTCGCTTCCTAATCTTTCTAAACAATCATCAAATCTCGGATTATCTAAACATTTCATGGTATCAGAGCCAGGTTGCTCATAATCTGGGTGCGATTCACAAGAAGACTCAAGACTTTATATATCATACTTCGTTGAAGACTCAAGATGGAAAACAACAAGGCTGTGGTTGCGGTTACACTCAAAGGGGGAAACTACCTCCTATGGTCTCGGTTGGGACATAGGACTGTTGTGGGAAGTAAGGGTTTGTGGGGACATATCATGTCTGGTGAAGCTCCAAAGCTCATTACTCAGGATGTAGATGATGAGGAAGATACCACAAACGATGAGGACAAGTGGATACAAGAAGACATGCTTGTGATGTCCATTCTCCAATGTTCGTTGGATCCCTCAATTTTGGAGGCTTATAGTTACTGTGAGAAGGCAAAGGATCTGTGGGATACACTCAAAGCGGTGTATGGGAACATCTCAAACCTGAGTAGGGTGTTTGAGGTAAAGCGGGCAATCAACAATCTGGTTTAAGAGGACATGGAGTTTACAAGACACTTGGGAAAGTTCAGAGCTTTCTGGTCAGAGATGGAAATGTTAAGCCCAAACACTACTGATCAAGATGAGCTAAATGAAAGAAGAGATCAAGACAAGGTCTTTGGCCTCTTAATTACCTTGAAGCCTACTTACAATGACCTGATTAAGAAAATTTTGAGAGACGGGAAACTACCTGATCTAGAGTATGTATGCGCTCAAATCCAGAAGAAGCAAGGGTCTCTTGGACTCTTTGGAGGTAAGGGAGAACTCTCTCTAGCCAACCATGGAGAACTTCTCCTTCTATGTTGAATAATGATGCCTTGTGGCATGCTAGACTAGGTAATCCTAATTTTAGAGCTTTGAACTTGATGTTTCCAGGTGTTATGTTTAAAAATAATGAGTGTGAGGCTTGCATTTTAGGCAAGCATTGTAAAACTGTTTTTCCAACTTCTCGTACTACCTATGATAAATGTTTTTATTTAGTTCACTCAGATGTTTGGAATGCACCTTGCATGTCTAGGGATAATTATAATTACTTTGTGACATTCATTGATTAAAAATCGAAATACACCTGGATAACTTCGATGCAATCTAAGGATAGGGGTCTTGAAGCATTTAGGAGTTTTCAAGCTTATGTGATTAACCATTATAATGCTAAGCTTAAAAGTTTTAGATCAGATAATGGTGGGGAGTACACAAGTCTAGCCTTCAAAAACACCTTGCTCAACATGGAATCCTTCATCAAACAAGCTGCCTTTACACTCCTCAACAAAATGGTGTGGCCGAGAGGAAGAATCGCCATCTTATGGAGGTTGCCCGGTCAATGATGTTCCACTCCAATGTTCCTAAACGGTTCTGGAGTGATGCAGTGGCTTCTGGTTGCTACCTGATCAACCGCATACCGACCAAGGTCTTACAAGATCAGTCTCCATTTGAGATTTTGAACAAATACAAACCTCCATTGGAGTATCTCCGGGTGTTCGGGTACCTTTGTTTTTGCTAATTCCTGGTAAACTACGAAACAAGCTTGAAGCCAAAAGTGTCAAGGCTATGTTTATTGGATACTCAGCCACGCAAAAGGGATATAAATGTTATGATCCAGTGAGTATAAGGGTGTTAGTATCAAGGGAGGTGAAATTTGTGAAACGAAAGGCTACTATGAAGAAAAGAAGTGGATAGATTTGGAGGAGCTATCACAAGAATCAGATAGAGAAACTAATCTGAGAATGATCCTAGAAGGACTTGGTATTGGTGTTACTGAAGGACCAAAGGATAAAATTCCAAGACAGACGGATGGTCAACAATCAACCCACCTCTACCATGAGAGGGGGAATGATGAACCTGGACCTAACCAAGACCAGGACCTACATGATCAAGGTGTGGGTGAAGAACAACAAGAAGAAGTTGAGGAAGAGGATTGAAATGATGTTGGGGGAAAAGAAAAAGATCCAAATGAACCGAGTAGGCCAAGTGAACCTGATCGACCAAGGCCGAGTAGACTTGATAGACCAAGGTCGAGCGAACCAGATCGACCAAGGCCAAGTAGACTTGATCGACCAAGGCCGGGTGAACCACATGGATCAACAAAATGGATTAGGTACTCTTCTAAGGAAAGATGAAGTTGTTGAAGGTGTGGGTGATCAGCGACAAGAAGTGGAGCAAGCTGGTTTGAGAAGAAGTGCACGGTTGAGAAAGGAACCATCAAGCTCTTTGGGTACAAGGACCTACTACAATGCACAAGCTGTGGGACATCCATCTAAAGTCGTATGTTCCCGTTACTAAGTACCCTGAAGAACATTGTGCATTCATGACCAGCCTGGAAGAAGCTATGATGGATAAGGCATGGAGAGAGTCAGTAGGCGATGAAGCGAATGCTATGATCAAGAATGACACTTGTTATGAGAGTGAACTACCAAAAGGGAAGAAGTCTGTGTCTAGTAAATGGATCTTCACTATTAAATATCTTGCAAATGGGAAGGTTGATAGGAAGAAAACAAGACTGGTGGCAAGAGGGTTCATCCAAACATATGGAGAAGACTACATTGATACGTTTGCACCGTGGCTAAACTTCATACAATCCGGATAGTTTTATCCTTGGAAGTGAACTTGAAATGGGGTCTTTGGCAGATGGATGTGAAGAATGCCTTCTTGCAAGGGGAACTTGAATATGAAGTTTATATGTATCCTCCACCCGGTTTGGAAATCTTAGTCATGAAGGGAAATGTGTTGAGACTAAAAAAGGCTATCTACCCCTCACGTGGGACCTTGTATACAATCACCAAGGGCTTGGTATAATAAGCTAAGCACAATCTTGAATGGTAAGGGGTTTAGGAAATCTGAACTTGATCACACCCTCTTCACTCTGACAAACCATCAGGTATTATTGTCTTCCTTGTCTATGTCGATGACATTATCATCACTGGAAGTGATCAGAGTGGTATCAACTCGACCAAGGAATTTCTCAAATCAGTATTTGAAATTAAACACTTGGGAGAAATGAAATACTTCCTTTGAATTGAGATATGTAGATCCAAGGAAGGTTTGCTTATGTCCCAAAAAAAGTATACACTTGATCTTTTGAAAGATGCAGGGAAACATGGAGGAAAGACAGCCAAGATGCCCTTGGAAGATGGATACAAGGTCCCACGTGAGGGGGAGATTGAAGATAGCAAGCCATTCCATGATCCTAAGCTCTATAGAAGCTTGTTGGTAAGTTGATATACTTAACTATTACCCGACCTGATATATGTTTTGTTATGAATCAGGTGAGTCAACATATGCAACTCCCAAAGGAGTATCACTGGCGTATGGTGGAAAGAATCTTGATGTACCTAAATGGATCACCTGATCAAGGAATCTGGATGGGGTGCAATGGGAGAACTGAAGTTGTGGGTTATTGCGATGCGAATTGGGCTGGTGATCGAGCTGATAAACACCGGTCTTTGGGAATGGACTTATGATTGTATCTGAATGGCAATGTTATTTTTTAGGGTACATCAAGATTCTTTCCACCATACGCCAGTGATACTCCTTTGGGAGTTGCATATGTTGACTCACCTGATTCATAACAAAACATATATCAGGTCGGGTAATAGTTAAGTATATCAACTTACCAACAAGCTTTCTATAGAGCTTAGGATCATGGAATGGCTTGCTATCTTCAATCTCCCCCTCACGTGGGACCTTGTATCCATCTTCCAAGGGCATCTTGGCTGTCTTTCCTCCATGTTTCCCTGCATCTTTCAAAAGATCAAGTGTATACTTTTTTTGGGACATAAGCAAACCTTCCTTGGATCTACATATCTCAATTCAAAGGAAGTATTTCATTTTCTCCCAAGTGTTTAATTTCCAAAATACTGATTTGAGAATTCCTTGGTCGAGTTGATACCAACTCTGATCACTTCCAGTGATGATAATGTCATCGACATAGACAAGGAAGACAATAATACCTGATGGTTTGTCAGAGTGAAGAGGGTGTGATCAAGTTCAGATTTCCTAAACCCCTTACCATTCAAGATTGTGCTTAGCTTATTATACCAAGCCCTTGGTGATTGTATACAAGGTCCCACGTGAGGGGTAGATAGCCTTTTTTAGTCTCAAACATTTCCCTTCATGACTAAGATTTCCAAACCGGGTGGAGGATACATATAAACTTCATATTCAAGTTCCCTTGCAAGAAGGCATTCTTCACATCCATCTGCCAAAGACCCCATTTCAAGTTCACTTCCAAGGATAAAACTATCCGGATTGTATGAAGTTTAGCCACGGTGCAAACGTATCAATGTAGTCTTCTCATATGTTTGGATGAACCCTCTTGCCACCAGTCTTGTTTTCTTCCTATCAACCTTCCCATTTGCAAGATATTTAATAGTGAAGATCCATTTACTAGACACAGACTTCTTCCCTTTTGGTAGTTCACTCTCATAACAAGTGTCATTCTTGATCATAGCATTCGCTTCATCGCCTACTGACTCTCTCCATGCCTTATCCATCATAGCTTCTTCATATGATCTTGGAATGATATTCTCATCCAGGCTGGTCATGAATGCACAATGTTTCTTCAGGGTACTTAGTAACGGAACATACGACTTTAGATGGATGTCCACAGCTTGTGCATTGTAGTAAGTCCTTGTACCCAAAGAGCTTGATGGTTCTTTCTCAACCGTGCACTTCTTCTCAAACCAGCTTGCTCCACTTCTTGTCGCTGATCACCCACACCTTCAACAACTTCATCTTTCCTTAGAAGAGTACTAATCCATTTTGTTGATCCATGTGGTTCACCCGGCCTTGGTCGATCAAGTCTACTTGGCCTTGGTCGATCTGGTTCGCTCGACTTGGTCTATCAAGTCTACTCGGCCTTGGTCGATCAGGTTCACTTGGCCTACTCGGTTCATTTGGATCTTTTTCTTTTCCCCAACATCATTCAATCCTCTTCCTCAACTTCTTCTTGTTGTTCTTCACCCACACCTTGATCATGTAGGTCCTGGTCTTGGTTAGGTCCAGGTTCATCATTCCCCTCTCATGGTAGAGGTGGGTTGATTGTTGACCATCCGTCTGTCTTGGAATTTTATCCTTTGGTCCTTCAGTAACACCAATACCAAGTCCTTCTAGGATCATTCTCAGATTAGTTTCTCTATCTGATTCTTGTGATAGCTCCTCCAAATCTTATCCACTTCTTTTCTTCATAGTAGCCTTTCGTTTTCACAAATTTCACCTCCCTTGATACTAACACCCTTATACTCACTGGATCATAACATTTATATCCTTTTGCGTGGCTGAGTATCCAATAAACATAGCCTTGACACTTTTGGCTTCAAGCTTGTTTCGTAGTTTACCAGGAATTAGCAAAAACAAAGGTACCCGAACACCCGGAGATACTCCAATGGAGGTTTTGTATTTGTTCAAAATCTCAAATGGAGACTGATCTTGTAAGACGTTGGTCGGTATGCGGTTGATCAGGTAGCAACCAGAAGCCACTGCATCACTCCAGAACCGTTTAGGAACATTGGAGTGGAACATCATTGACCGGGCAACCTCCATAAGATGGCGATTCTTCCTCTCGGCCACACCATTTTGTTGAGGAGTGTAAAGGCAGCTTGTTTGATGAAGGATTCCATGTTGAGCAAGGTGTTTTTTGAAGGCTAGACTTTGTGTACTCCCCACCATTATCTGATCTAAAACTTTTAAGCTTAGCATTATAATGGTTAATCACATAAGCTTGAAAACTCCTAAATGCTTCAAGACCCCTATCCTTAGATTGCATCGAAGTTATCCAGGTGTATTTCGATTTTTAATCAATGAATGTCACAAAGTAATTATAATTATCCCTAGACATGCAAGGTGCATTCCAACATCTGAGTGAACTAAATAAAAACATTTATCATAGGTAGTACGAGAAGTTGGAAAACAGTTTTACAATGCTTGCCTAAAATGCAAGCCTCACACTCATTATTTTAAACATAACACCTGGAAACATCAAGTTCAAAGCTCTAAAATTAGGATTACCTAGTCTAGGCATGCCACAAGAGCATCATTAATTCAACATAGAAGGAGAAGTTCTCCAT
>CAJHQQ010004670.1:0-25039 GCA_905132885.1 Moricandia moricandioides | reverse complement strand
TGCTTGCTCAACTCTGCGCAACACCTCCAATCTACGACCATTTCTGCGCCGGTTGGCTAGCCCCTGATCCAGAAACTTTCACCCTCGACATAAGTGGTCTTGTCGACTTGGTCCTCCAAAAGACAGAGTTGTTCGCCCTTAAGAATCTTGCGATGATGAAAGGCTTACTGAGAACCACAACTGATCCGACGCTCAAGACCCCGTACACGACCTGTGTGATAGATTATGAGTTAGCCATTAAAGCCATAGAGGAGGCTCAAACGTTTGCGACCTCTAAATCATACAAGTTAGCATCTCAAGCAGCTTCTAGAGCTAATATATCTTCTTGTGAAGCTGGTCTTAAAGGACGGCAAAACGTGCCTGCTTATGTTCCTCAACGCAATTTGTTGTTTGGAAGAATGTGTACCGTTGATTCAGTTTTCTCCAGCGTTTTAAGTTCTTGATTCTTGCTTCTTTTTTTTTGATTCACTTGCAAGGTGGCAATAAAATATAACTTATAAACCAATATATTAATAAGGATGAACAGCTTTCATCTCTTTTTTTACTTCTGTTGTATATGTAATTATGTTTTTCACGTAAGGTTTTGTTACACTAGGTTGATCTTATATGTGGTCAAGTAGAAATTCTTGGTAAAGATGAGAATTATCTATCAAATTGTAAATGTTAGAGATGAGTTTTATTGAATCAAGTAATCAACCATGGCACATAGACATGGGGAAGTATATCAAACTGGATGAAGACTTTGATTGTATGATTCTGTCAGGTTGTGTGATTTGGGGTTTTGCTTCCAAATCTGATGACTTGGTTCACTTAATTCTCCAACCAAACTGTTACGTTGCCTTTCCTATGTATTATTATGCACTCAAAGATATTTACCATCGTCCTTGAATATATATTACAAAAGATAAAAGAAAAAACGAAAACGGATTTTTTTCTTCCACATCCAAGAAACATGATTCCTCCTCCGTGTCTTCTATCAAGCACCCTCCCTTGTCTTTCATCTTATTCTCCTAGCGACAAAGTCACAACAGCTACTCAGCTCAGGTCAAAACCTGCTTCTGCGCTTATGGCGTACATTAATTTGGTCTCAAGTTGTTCTTTGCTGCATCATTGACAAAAGACATGTTTTAATTTGCTTTCTCCAGTTATATAGCATCAAAGGTGCAGGATGAGTTATTGAGTTATTCGAGACAAAAGATGAAAATTTTCTCGAAATGAGCAAGAAAACTAACATTGATTATGTATTATGGGAGAACAAACCTTTGATAGGGAGGAAGCTTGAGAAGGTTCATACAAGTGGCTGATGTCGGTAGTCTATCAACTGCTTCATTACTCGCGCTACCCGCAGCCCTGAAACACAGTCCCAACGACAATGATGAATCTTTAATGATTTGTGTTGCTGCCCCAAAGCAACTTCAAAAGACAATGATTATGAATTCTGTGTAAGGTTACCTCTGTATACAGAATGCAGGTTCCAAGTATTTGAAACCGAGCAGTGGTCCTCTCGAACAGCCTGTCACAAATCTGGAAACAAAGATGATAGATGTTATGTACCTCTCAGTTCCGTTGAAGAAAAAAGACAAAAAGATTCATATGATAACTTGGTGAAGAAGGTTGTAGTGAGGGTGAACTTGACTGACTTTAAGAACTTCTTCTGGTTTTCGGTTGAGAAGCTTTTCAGAACTTCCCAGAACATATCAATCACATAATGTCCCTGTCAAGAAACACAGCATGTTATCATATAACAATATTCCGATCACTTACTGAGTTGCATTTCTGCTGACAGAAAAGAACAACTCACAGCGTTGTAGCCTCCGGTATAATTAGTGTTCTGACGCAAGTCGTCAATATCCAAACTATCAGCTGAACCAGATATAAGAACCTGCAACCAAAACCCCCCACCAAAAGGTAAACAACTAGCAAAGCAGTAACAGCAAAAACTTTAACCATCCAGAGCTTATAGTTAGCTATTGGCACCTGAAGCTCATGTTCATTGAACATGTCGATACATTCTTTTGGAATGAGTTGCTGAAACCCTCTCAAGAAATGAGAACTCTGTTGGCGTATCTGCAACACAAAAAATGGGATGAGATCGGAAGTTATGGGTGACCTCAAGAATGCTAAAATAAAGGAGAGATAAAAAGTGCCGGTACCTGAAAATTCAACCGATGATTTGAAACCAGATGAATGAAAGTTATAACATTCTCATTTGTAACTCGCATGTCTTTTCCCCCTGGAAGTAACTCTTCCTCTGTCCTCTCCCCATATTCATTGTTCAGAATAACAAAGTAAAGCTCCAACTCTGAGATATTACCCTTATAACGCTGCAAGTAGTGGATTAAAAGGAACTCATAAGAACATCCAAAAACCATCCCAAGAACTCCAACAGATGTTGAGCAATACTGACCTTCAGAAATATAAGATGCTTATACAACTCAGGATCCAGAGAAGGCAAATCATTCAAATAGTTGTACCTAGCGAACGATAAATAGAAGTTTTACGACGTATTTCACAAGGTTGCGGGATTAACAAACAAATGAAATGATATGAAGTCGAAGGTAGAAATCAAATTAACAGTACTTTTGTTTCAATTTGCTGAGGAAAAACGTTGCAAATGGTATATCAACTAGAATCCCTTCAAACATCGCCTGCAACAACAAAACAGGAAAAACATTTCATGAGTCGTTTCTTAAAAGATGGAAAATCAACTTTAATAGAGAAAAAGGCCAAACTAATAAAATTTCTATGGAAACATACTTTTGCGAGAAGAGTGCCGAGAAAATGAAAGAATTGAAGATGCTGGTCATGTACCATTCCTGATCCAGGATTAGGATAAAGCATGTGATCAACGGTCTCCTGAAAGAAATCATGGACAAGATTAAAGAAAACGGTAGACTACATGCAAACATGATGGAGAGTGGTAAATTATGAAATCCACAAAAACATGAGTAAAAATAGACATACGACCTTAAACAACCCATATTGCACATCAAAGGCTGCTCGGGTGATTTTCTCCATGAAGTCTTTAAAAATGCCACCACCATCAATACCAGCTTCCTCAACTCCAAGTTCATTGACAAATGTCACACGAATCTACAGTCAGTGGTTATTTGCATTATAAGTATTACAAAAGAAAACCAAATCAGACACACAGGAAAGAATATACGCATCTCCAGCAACTGCAAACAAGCAAGAACTTGAGGACAAACACCAGGCTAGAGACAGAACATACCGATCCTCGGAGATCATCTTCTGACAATGCACTCATTTGATTGTAAGCATCTTCCAAGATGTGATCTCTTCGTATTCTGAACCGATTTCTAGCAAAAATAGCTTGAGATCCATGATCATGACTCTCCCTCGCCGTTGCTAATTGTGTCTACAAATATGTCCAGCAAATAAATACGGCCGCAGAAAAGTGATCAGTGAACAAGTACATACAATCTTTTCTCCCATTCATCCAGATTACTCATGCATGTATATGTTATATTGCACTCCTAGGTTCCTCAAACCCAACAAATGACAATCATTCACCAGAGATAAACATCCTACCAACCACTCACTGTGAATATCTTGACTCTGCTTGTAAATGGAATCAGGAAAGGAGCGTGCATCAGTATGTAGTTGGCTCTTGTACCTTCCGCTATTGCCTGGAGAAAGGAAAACAATATCAGCAATGGTAGGGGAGAATTAACGTGAATCATTCAAAATGATAGAGAAAAAAAGACTAAACGAAACTGAAGTGTTGAGACACCTGAGAGATAAAATAATCATTGACTGTATCAGCTTGGAAATCGCTCGAGGAAGTGAATTGTTGTCGGTTGTTCCAATCTTGCAACTGCGAAAAAATAATAACAAAACGAAAAAATGAACAAAAACCTTTGCCAAGTTATCCTGACTCACACTCAACATAGCCATAAAATGAACAATGACCTGTGAAAGTAATTCAGCAACTACAACCCCAACCCTGGTCTGAATCAAGCCAACAGGGTTCTTCTTTGAGAGGTTGTTGGAGACAGATTTCCCGGTGCTAGGCTGCGTTAGTGGATTCACCCATAGTAACTGCCATAAAGCCTGGAATAAAGAGCCACCATACACAAGAACAATTGGAAAATTAAAACATTGAACATTAGATGCTATTTTGGTGCATAAATTTAACAACTACTGCCACAACGCAACCATAAGAAAATACAAAACCAATCTAGCTTACAAACATTTGTGTTACAGATAGACATTAAGGCCTTAGCTAATCACGTTTTAAATTTTGTGTAGCGAGTTTGAATTTTATGCACGTGTCTTCAATCATACCTCCTAAAACTCATCACATCAAAGTTACAAGACTACTTAATAGACCCGTCATAACACTTACTTGCTTGAGAATGATGATAAGCAACCTGATATCTTGCAGCGACAGTGGCTTTTCTCGTTCGTAAAACTCCTCATTGTCGACTATCATAAGCATATGCCTGATCAGACAACAATGTTTAATCAGATTAAGTATTAAATTACCCTCACAATGCCAACTTACTTATCATAGTCATACGACAGAAGCATCAAGTAATACTACATAAATTTGGTATTAAATAAAGCAAACCTTACTTATAAACAGGACAAAAAACAACCAGAGGTAATAGCCAACCCGGAGCATCTCCTGGAAGGTAAGCTAGGAGATTAGGTATGGATGGCCACTTCTGGTTCTCATGGCACCGTTTCATATAATTCCACAACACAGCTACAAGCTCGGTTCTGTAAGCCAAAACTGTCATGATGCTCACAAGAGGGAGAGTGTTGAATGCTGCATACAGAAAAGAACTGGCTGTGCCAATAGCTTGTGCTTCTTTATCTTCATCATATGGCTGCATACCAAGCGAAACTTGATGGAACAAAATATTTGTCTGCATAGTTGACAATAAAATAACTTAGATTACAATTATTAAATCACTTGACCTAGAGGAGGAATAGCACTAAATGTGGTTTCATATGACAGGGAATGAATACATACTAACTGCAGAAGAAAACGTGAGTCTATAGCATTAGTGGTTATCTGCTGCTCCAGAGTCTTATTCAAGACTAATTCTGGTATATCGTCAATCAACATCTCATCCTCGTCAGAAGAGCCTGAACCACGATAAAAGTGCATGACTATTTCAGAAAAATATCAAATTAATGAAGAACTCCTGCGAGCAGAATGAATAGCAAAATTTAGAATGGTGAAACAATGCCATGTGAAACACAACAAATGCCATACTCAGTTTGCTTTGTCTTTCTGATGACTTCACAGGAGGAAGTCTCTCTAACAAGAAAGTTGCAACTGATGCAATGTCAAGTGCCTGGTAAAAAATAAAGAACGAAGACAATGAGACCTTAGAGTCAAACAAAACCGGGAGCACAATGTTTTTTGATTGAAAGAAACTGTATCAAGAACCCACCATATCCAATGAACAGCCAGGCTGTGACAACACCACATTTGCAGTTTCCAACGTATTACCAAGAAGACAAGCATAACCAGGGAACTCTGCGCTTGTATCTATTGGGAGAACATGGGTATCCTTTTGAATACAGAAAGCCATCTGGTGAATGTAGTGTTGACTTAGACTCGGGTTGGCAAAGACCTGGACCATGAAACTATTGAGTTTTACCAAAGTTTAATGGATGCTCACAGTGAAAACAACATGTAGCTCAGGGTTAAACATAAACCTTTTTAAAAAAGACCTATCATTTTAGCCTAGATGATACTGCATATATTGTGTTTAGCGTCTAACTAAAAGACATGAGTTCAGGAACCAACCACTTTCAGGTTTGGGAAGAGCTGCCATATCAAGGGTATTGTAAGGATCATAGATGAGAAACTCCAACGTGGATCAACAACAGGACAGCAACATGGCTCACGGCCAACATGAGGTACTACCAGGATCAATACCCTTTCTAGTGAAAGAATGCTACCGGTCATAGTCTGACCTTTAGGGCTTTCCTGCATCACAATAAAAATGCTTCAAAAGGAGAGGTTGACAAGTATGGAACATCAATTTAAAAATGTGCAGTACATTTAAGGAAATGGGTGGTCGGGGATAATATTGAGGAACTAGTGGGTAATACCTTAGCTGTAATGACGATTTCTCTGACCAGTTTGAATATGTTTCTTTTCTGTAGATAACTCACAGTTTTGCAAACCCAAGGCAGCTTAGGATCTAGCACCAATGACATTGCCTCCATCAAGATAGCTGTTGAGGTGCTAGCTTCTTCAGTAGTAACTAACAGCTGATCCCTTAAACGGTCCCTGCTGATTCAAATCAGGAGGCAAAACTTAACAGATTAATAACAGAACTGAAATAAAACCAATATAATGACAGTTGATCACAGTTTGATACAAAAAGGCTATTGCCTTTAAATGAGAGATGACAACAAAAATAATAATAGTAATAACCTATTTTGATGTATAGCCACGATGCAGGTAAAAGCAAGTTTCTTTACTCTAAAATCCACCAAACTATGCTCAGCAGAATAGTCCAAGCCAGAGAAAAGGTTGAGAATGTCACCTGTCATATGATGAAAATTACTAGTATCATTAAGCAAGATCCCAGTCATTAATTTGTGGTGAAGGAGACATTCCTCACACAAGTTTTTTGCTCAGAAGATACACATAAACAAGAGTACAAAAGCCATGTATAACTGATTAAGCAAAATGAAGACTCATAACATGTGTCCCCTACATAAGAGTTATCTAGAAAGTTAAACCACACTAATCAAACCCATGAATGAACTGACCCAAAAAAACGAACATGCATAGATATTGGAAATACCATTGCTTTGAGTAAAACTTTTCAGTAGGCGACACGTCTCCACAAGTATCACAAAATCCCCCGAGTTCTGTGCCTTGAAGAAAAACAGAAACTGACGGAGGAAACTTGAACCTGGCTCAAAGCAATGCCTGAATGCAGAAATTAAATAGCAAAAAGGGTCACAAGACAAATAAGTAACCAAAGAACATTCTTAAGACCAGAAGAAAATGTAGCAATACTGTTAGACCAAAGAAAAATACCTATCGACATTCTGGCAATTAACCCCATAGGTTTCACAGAAATCACGCCTCACCTTGGAGCGCTCAATGGCCACTGATCTTCTACCTCTAAAGAATTTCTGTAGCCAAAAAAAAACAAAAAAACAAAAAACCAGCACCTTGCCCATCAAGAGGAGCATAAACGGTTAAAAAAGCTTTTATCTTTCAGCCATAAAAAATGCCCTTATCCACATAAGAGAACAACAAGCCACCTTAAACTGTTGCATCTGCAGCCTCCAGCTAGCAATTTCGTAATAGTACTAATAGTTAAATCCTAAATCACACTACCCAAACGACACAAGAACAGGCAAAAAGTTGTTCCATATGCCAAATCTATTGAAGACAACTGAGATTCTATCAAAAGGAGAC
This sequence comes from Moricandia moricandioides, assembly GCA_905132885.1. Classification (NCBI taxonomy): domain Eukaryota; kingdom Viridiplantae; phylum Streptophyta; class Magnoliopsida; order Brassicales; family Brassicaceae; genus Moricandia; species Moricandia moricandioides. Next base: position 17,613 of record CAJHQQ010004670.1, on the reverse strand, counting down.
ATCTTTTAGCTTAACATTCCACTAAAGGCTATTGCTTGTTCTACATTACTAAGAAAACAGAGTCCCGAAAAAAAAAAAAAAAAAAAGAGCTAATCTTTAAGTCCATTCCACAGTGAATTAGGTTAAATAATTAACCTGAATTTTGAGGGCAGCGGAGTTCTGCTGCTTCTGTAACAGACGACGATTACGCTCCATCCTGGTCTGCTCCAGTAGCTTCCGAGCATCTCTCTCCTTACTGCTCCGGCCACCTAAATCAACTCGCTTCCGAGTCGACGGATCGCCGGAGAAAAACATGATTTTTTAAAGCCTAATCTTTGGTATCCGCTTCGATTGAGACGAAGAACAGATTTGCACCTAGAGCTTGGAAGTTAACAGAGACGATGAGATGGATGATTGAGTGGGAAGAGATATCTTAGCAGAGAAATTTTCGGAAGCCGATTTGCTGAATCAAAGAAAATAAAACTCGTGAGACGAAGAAGACGAGAACCTTCGTGGCTCGTACGACGACGTTTTGGGATCTCTTTTGGTAGGTAGAGAATTTGGGTTTGTTCTTGTCGTGTTACACGGGTTACAAATAAATATACCAAACAAATCAGGCCTAGTAACATTTTGGCCCATTTAACTTTCGATGAAACGAGCCGGGCCGAGGGATGTACAAACCAGTGTCCCAGATAATGATTTAAGTTTCTTTTTTTTGGGTGGGCATTGAATAGTGTGAGTTTGATTGCATAGACAGAAGAAGATGGGAGAACATATTTTCAAAGTAAATGTAACCGTTAATAATTTATTATGATTAGAAAAATGTTAAAAGCATCACCATCAACTTAGTCTTGTATTTTTATAATCAAATAATTAACTTTATTTACAAACAAAGTGGGAATCACATGAAAAGAGTTGGGAAAATAAACCAGGAAAGCCAAAAAGAGTTGGGGAAAAGGAACAATAATAAGAAGAAGAAAAGAGAATTGATGAGTGAGGCAGCCATGATGATAAGAAGTTACCCGTTCTTAGTATAAAGTTTGAACATGTAGTCCCATCCTTCTTCTTCATTTCCCTTCCATTTTTATCCACATTTGATGTATGCATCAATATTGTTGGTACAGTGATCATCATGATTCATAAAAACACTAAGACCATCAGCAACCCAAACCCAAGTTCCCCACTTTTGGGGGTGCTTGTTTTTTTTTTGATTTTTTAAAAAAAAAAAAAATTAAAAGTAGATCAATCACGGGTCGCCACGTGTCAATGGGACCCGTGAACAGTGCAAAAACCAAAAGAAAAAAGGTGCTTATTTAGAAGTTTTAAGCACTTCTTTTAGGGGGTGCTAGTGGACTCCACTGCTTAAGCACCCCCATTAATCATGCTCTAAAATGAAACCTTAGCTGTATAAAAAAACAACAAATCTAAATAAAATGAGAAAACAATGTATGAGATATTTTGTAAATGAATTTTTTGACACAAAACTGTAAATCATCTATTAGGAGACTACATGTGTAAATTTCCGAACCTAGAAACTGCAGTTGAACATTGAAAAGAGTCTTTGTGACCAAAGTAGACATCAAAGATGGAATAAAACCCAAAAGCACAAGATAGGATGGTTATGTGAAAACATAACACAAAGAATATACGGCAGTAAAACTTGACATTTATTCTCAATCTTTTTATAAATATATATCTACTAGCATGTCACATTTTAATGGTTCAACCTCATATGAAAACAGCTACTTAAGAAGATTAATGCTATCTCGAACTATAATTTCTTCTCAGATTTGTAGTTTACATTTCGTTCTTCGTATTGTTTGCTAAGAGTATGGAAACACAACACTTTTTTGTACGCTACAATGCATTGGTAAAATTTGTTCGTAGGTATCCAAAAAAGTACAAATTTTTTAAATAAACATTTTTAAAAAAATTTGTCACAGAAATAAATTTAAAAGAAAAAATAATCAATATAAATTTTTTTATTTTGAACTTTTTTCCAGTTTTAAGCTTCACTTCTAAAATCTCACACTATAATTCTAAACCTTAAATCTAAATTAGTTAATTCAATGTGTATAAATATATATATATATATACTCTTTAATAAAATTTATTTTAATAATTTTTCTTCTTAAAATCTATTTTGGTAATAAAACTTTTTTACCTCTATTTTAAGGTATTTCTTTAAAAAAGACTAAATTTATTTTAGTATATGGAATTAGTTGGAAAAATATGCACCCAGATCAAAATTCCAATAAAATCATTTATTTCTGATGTACAAAAATCCCAAGCCTTTTAATGCTATGTTAGGTACTACGAATAAAGGAGGTAATATGTTGCAAACCCTTTTTATTTTTCTAAAAGTTAAATTGTCCACTTGTAGACACAATCATTTCGTGGTAGAACGTACCACCACCATATAACATCAATTATAGGAATATCATAAGAACCAAAATAAAAATGCCAATTTTTGTTTTCTATAAAGTCTCTTTAATTATTGAACAGAATATTACACTTATTTTGCCATATTGAAATTTTCCTAAAAGTCGAATATGGCAATGATTATTAAAAAAAAATTAGCATTGATATTGGGAACTGATTTTGACCAAAGACTTCGTATAATTAATCTCTCCACCGTCCCACTACCATAATTAAAGGAACCGCTGACAAAAGTAGAATCCAGTTCATTTATTTGAAGTATCTACTCTCTTTTTGGTAAAATGTTAAGATTTGAAGTATTTACTTTGTAGTATAACAATACTTCTTACTCGTTATTAAAGTATTTACTCGTTTATAAACTTTTATAAGGTAATTTGTTGTAAATTAGTGATGACAGAAGTTTGATGTTAAATAGTTAGACTGATCAATTATTAGTTATTGTATTTATTAAAATAAAACAAGGTTGAACTGATGGTTTTGAGATTTACTAATGTGGCGTAAGACCATCATTATCCCTGGAATCCCATTTGGGGTTGTTATTTTTTATTTTTTGCTAATTAAAAAAAGTAAAAAAATAAGAAAAAAGAACTAATTACGGACCGTCACGTGTCAGTGGAGTCCGTGAACAGTGTAAGAAACTCTCCAAAAATTGTTCTTATTTAGTAGTTTTAAAAAGCGGTTCTTGCACTATTCAAGGGTTCCATATATCAGTGGGGTCCGCGAACAGTGCAAAAATCCCATTAAAAAACCAAGGATAAAGATGCCCTAAATGATCTATGCCCAAACTTCCATTGAGATAAATTATTTTGGAACACACTGCACATGAAATATGCTAGTTTAATGTCACGGACTGATTTCTTCACAGCAATCAGGACGTGCGGCCTTAGCACCTTTCATCCTTGTGATTTGCTAAGTCAGCCTTTCGGACAAACCGATCAGTACTTAGAGAGAGAGTGAGACGTTTTTAGAGAGAACTTAGAGTTTTTAGAAAGTGTTTTCTTATTGAGTTTTCTGAATGGATTTTACAATGAGGCTTTACCCCCTTTTATACACATTCACCTCTTTAACGGATGGCTGAGATCAAACCGATCTAACGGATGAGATCATTACTTTCCTATGAAGTAACTTCACCCTGAAGTACTTCCCCCTTAAATTTCTTAACCCTTAAGATAATCTTCATTATTTTACATTATCCTTACTTATATATTTTACAAAACAAAACACTTAAGTAAATACTAAGTTTCCCTGGGACCTTCTCGGTTCGGTCCGGTTCCGTTCTGATTCGGATGGGGCGTGACATTAAGGATACTTGGTCTCTCTATACATGATTCGTACTACTAGGTAGCAGTCAGTAGATACACATATTTAAAATAGTTTGACAAAATGTATATAAACGTATTTCTCTCTTTATGACCCAACATTTTTACTGTCGTTAGTAATCAGAACCAAATCTAGACATAAACTAGTGAAATATTAGTTCTGATCTCCAAAAAAAATTAAAGTTTTATATGGACATAGATTCCTAAATTATGAAAAGCAAATATTTTATTAAAGTTTTTACAAAAATATTTTAAACCCCCGTAATCTCAGATCCGGCGATGTTAGTAATATCTAGTAGTAGTTATATATAGAAGATAATCATGTGGTTATATATCTACGCGTAGTTACAGCCAACCAAAAATTCAAAATAAACACAACTTACCCAAGTAACACAACACTGACGCAGAAGAATCAACTCATAAAGGGACAACTCATTTATCCCTAACCCTAATACTCTAATGACGAGGCAAATAAAAACATGGTGAACAGGTTAGGCAGATGCATCCATCGACCATCATGTGACTCTTATCTAAGAGCATCTCCAATGTATTACCCCATTTTTTACTCTAAAATGGTGTAACACCAAAATGAGGTAGAGTTTTACTCCAATGTATTACTCCATTTTTTATTCCAAAAATATATATTCTTAAATAATTCTATATTTATGTAATTAATAATTGTTACTAATACATCCTACTTATAAGAATTTACCAATAAATCTCAAACTATCTTATGTTTACAAATATTCCTTAAAAAGAATTTATTTAAATTAAAAATTTATTATTAAAAAGTACAAGAAATGATAAAAATAATAATACATATGTTGGTTCAATAACTATTATTAGGATATTTTCCCCACAAATTCTTAACTAAAGCATTTCGTAATGAAAAATGAGCTTCTTTAATATTCCTAAATCGAGCAAGAAAATTTTGAAATCGTAAATCGAGTTTCTCCTCCAATTCGATTGATGCATCAAATTCACGATCATCCTCAATTATCATGTTATGTAAAATTATACATGTAGTCATGATGTCATGTAACAAATTTTCTTCCAAAAAAGAACATGTCCTTTCACAATGGCAAAGCGTGATTGTAGAACTCTAAATGCACGTTCAATATCTTTCCAAATGCGATTTGCCGGATTATTAAATCTATTTTATGTTATGTTATTTTTATTTATATTATTTATGTTTGTTTTTATAATTACCTTATGCATTTTGATGTAGAATATTAAATATTCTTTTGTGGAATATTCAATTATTTTTCATGTTATTTTATTATTTTTAAATACTATTTAAATAAGAAATAAAAATATTAAAGAATTAAAGGACTATATCATAAATAAAAAAAGTTTAACTCCAAAATGGAGTAATGAGTAAGATTACTCCATTTATGGAGTAACCCTAGCCATTACTCCATTTTGGAGTTGAAAATGGAGTGGAGTTGGAGTATATTTTACTCTAAAATGGTGTTTGAAAGAGAAAATATAGTAGGGTTGGAGATGACCTAATGTCCTTGTTGTTATATCTCTCCATCATAAAAAAAATTAAACCCAATTAAAACAGAAAGTTTAAAAGGTAAATCCAGTATCGTTTTAATAAAACCATATACATAGTATTTTTATGATAAAAATTCAATTAAAAAAAAAGAAAATTAAGAATTTAAATCTGGATAGTTTTTTAAGATAAAAAGTAAATTATCTTATAGATACTATTTTGCTGATTATAAAATTCAAATCCTGGCTTGCGTACAAAAAAAGATCTGGAATATGAAACTGGTATCGCAATCCCCCCATAAATCAATTATACGTATGAATAATAGATTATATACAGGGTCGTTGATTTGAAATGAAAGCCATCAATAGTATAAATGTACAATTATGATATTAGAGACTGATCATAAGTAGTCACATGATGTGTATTTATGAGGAATGGCAAAAAGATATGAGAAAAAACAAGCAACATTTATTCTAGTATACAACATAAAAAGGTGGCTCAGCTTTTCCTTACTTCTCAGTAAAACTTACCCCTTTCTCTCTATCTGACTCCTCTAAAGATCAAACTAATAATTATGAGTGATTTTTTTTTGCCACTCAAAAGGGTATATGAAAAATTTATATACAGAACAACGTCTCCCCACATCAAAAAGGTTTTATGGATTTTTTATGCATATAATATGACTACCTAATAAGAGAGAAAGTAATAGCATCATCTAACATGTAGGTTAACTGGTAAATAGAAGATATTATTATATTAAACACTCGTCAAGCATTTTAAGCTGTGCTCATCTTAAGAAACAAACTTGTTGCTACAAACATTTAATCTGATTTGTTGGTCATCTCTATGGACTGTGAAAAACTTAATAACATAAAACTTCTCACCTTTCCGTGTACAAAACATTCGTCAACCGGTTTAACCACCATTAGAGAATATTATCTGGTATGAGGGATACTAGTACAGACTACAGACAGTGAGAAACATAGTCACGAGTGAGTGAGAGAGATATATAGAAAGAGACAATAAATGGTTCTGAGGGGAATAATTAATAAGAGTGTTCTCTGGTTTTAGCCTTTGGGGTCAGTCAGACCCAAACAAACACAACACATAAAACAAAAGTAAATTCCTGTCCAAAGCTCTTTAAGAGAGAGAGAGAGATAGAGAGTAAAGGCATAATTCTTTTTGCCCGTTCCTTATTCATTGCCTTTTGCCAGTCCCCTTGATAGCGAAACTTTTTCACCTTTTTTAAATTTTATTACAACAGTACAACCAATACAAACACAAGTTAAATATGAAGAGAAACTAAGTTCTTTATTAGAAAGTTTGAAATTTAGATCAACCATACATCAATGACAAACAAATAAGATGCAAGGATTAGCTCAGGAGGGATAGACAAGGTAGGAGAAGATGACTCAGACGAACTAAGGGTAGATATACATATATATCTAACACTGAAAAGAGATAAAAGAAAATATGAAAGATGATAGAAGAATGAGACACTTAGAAAGGGAAGGGGTCTTACAAGGTCAAGAAAAGGCCTTACAAGGTCAAGAAAATAAAATCATTCAATAAGATAAATGAAATTAAAAGAAAAAAATAAAGAAAAAAAAATGACTATGAGCTCAAGTTGGGATAACACCATGACTATCAATGAAATTGGAGTTCCAAAGAGAAACTTAGTGTCTCCACCACACAAGGGATCCAGTAATCTCTATGCATCGTGAGGTTTATGTTTACACTAATACCTGCAGACACAAAAATAGCATTACTCTTTAGTCTTAACAAATATACGTGTATGCATAAGTGATTATAAACAGTCCATATTGTTTTTGAGGAGTACTCTATATATCGTTATATACTTAGCTTTAAAAGTCCAAACCATTTATACCTATCCAAACATACACAAATATAGGATTAGAAAGCTATAGTCTACATATGGAAATATTTATATATATACATAGACTCTATACACACATGCATGTTTAATAATATGTGTTAGACTGAGCATATTAACACTTCTGATACATATATGCCAACAATGGTATGAAGATAACCAAGAACACTCATCTTCGGAAATTGAAAGTGGCGAAAGTTAGTGGATAAATAAATAAATAATATATATACAACTACATAATACATATATGTATTATATAATTCAGTACTTAGAAATCATTTGTATATGTTCTTCTACATCATTAAGATATCAACAATCGACTTCCAAATGATGAAACCCTAATTTTTAACGTTATATACATCACAAATACATATATATATATATACTTTTATACAAGATATGCATATTATAACCTTGAAGAAACTCCCGTCTCGTATTTTTAATCCATGAGAGCTCTTCTCTCTGTTCCATTTCAGAGAGAGAAGTAGAAAGAGAGAGAGAGAGAGAGAGAGAGAGAGAGAGAGAGAGTCTTGATGATAAACGGTGATGGAGAAGGTATCAAGTGAAGAAAGATTATAAGGGGAAGCGAGTATATTAAATAAATTATAGATAAAAAATAATAACTTTCGTGGGCCGGGGCCCAATTGGACATTTGAGAGGGGTCGTGGCGTCGTCAATGCCGAACGAGCTACTATTTAGGTGAATTTGATGACGTCACCGTTACGATAGTCATAGACCAACCTGCCCGAATACATGACCGTTCTGCCCGGGAGGTGGTCCTCTTCTCTGAGTTAGCAGTTTCTTTGGTCCTAATAAGTGAAAAAAAAGTCAACAGGTCAAATAAAAACTCGAAACTGTGTTTCATTTTCACCTTTCTTTTAATTGGTTTTCTCATGTTAAAATGTATTTATTTCATAGATACTATTATATTACACGTTACATAATTGATTTATTGTAACATTTTTTTTTACTTCATAACTCAACCTAGCTGGACTAGGCATCCTAGCTAAACATAATTACTCGCTAATTGGTGAAGAGGTGAGTTTGAGCAAATTAAGAGAATCTTGGTAAATGGAATTCCTCAATTCTAGGGACAAAACTTTAAACTTCAAATTTCAAAATATATCATGTTTACATACAAAATTGTCATATTTATAGTATAATATTAACATTTTTCAGAAAACGATGATGTCCATGTGTTGTTGTTTTAATTTTCAAGTCGTCAGTTTCCTAAAATCAAAATTTTTAATTACTTAAGAAGTTCTTCATCTCTTGTGTTTTAAATAAATTGTTATTCTTTATACAAAATGAGTCTCCGTTCTCCTGAAAAAATGAAGCTAGCGGAGGAAGATTGATCAAAAAAGGGAAATAGATCGAACTAGTTTATAGTTTATACTCCCTGTGTTTTTAATAGATTTCATTTTAATACTTTTATGAAGATCAAGAAATTTGTATACTAAATTAATATATATTTATTTAATATATAATTAATTAAATAAAAACAATTTAAATAAAAATTTATTAGTTACTCGAAAGAGTAAAAATAAATTTAAAGTATAAAATTACATTGATATTGTAAAATGAGACTTGTTTGAAATAAAATAAAATAAAATATAAAATGACATTTATTATAAAAGAAAGAGTATATCTTAGATTTAGACTTATCATGAGTTTTCAATTTAAAATCAAATGACAATAAATGAAATAGTTCTAACTATTTCTATATTAGTTAATGTCCCATTGAATTATCGATGTGAAATGATTTGTCTTTAATATCCCTTCTCGAAATGATGGTTTTTATCAGGTAAAAATCTCAAAAAAAATTAAGATATTTATACTCGGTCGAGCGAATCAAACACGACAGTTATACCCAATCGCAAAGTTAAATACGACATTTATACACGGCATAGTAGGGTTATATTGATTAAGGGTTTAAGGTATTTAAAATATGGGCTCTGATATCATGTTAAATTTAGACTTATCATGACTTACAATTGACAATAAATAAATTAATCATAACCTTTTATATATTACTTAATGTCTTATAAAAAATTTAAAATGGGATGCTTTGGCCCTAATAGTGTACAAATGGTTAAAGAACCAAAAAAAAGTGTTAAGTTTCAAAGAAAAAGGGCATATAAAAGTGAAGTAATCAAAAGTCTGAGATTTGTGGGGAATAGAAACTTTGTGGGCGTGCGGGAAAATCACAGTCTCCTAAGGCATAAATGGTCAAAATAATGCTATAAACTACTAGTAACGTACTAATACTATTAACATTGTTTTATTATCAAACTGATGACGCCAAAAAGAATCCATTTACCACGGATTTAGCAGCTCAGTTGGTTTAAACGCATACGTTGGTGATGTTGTGTTTCTGGATTCGATTCACCGTGGAAAGAGTGTTTTATGCCAAAAATAGTATCAACAAAGGCTGGCTGCGGGCTTGGGAGAATTATTTGGGCTTAAGACCCAGATACCTCCCGATTAACAAAAAAAAAAAAAAAAAAAACCATTTGACCTAATGTTTCGTTTAATGTATGAATGGTGGTACGACTATTAGTTTATACGTATTGGTTTAACGCCTTTACTCTTCATAAGTCTTCAGTATACGACACTTTAGTTGCCATCTTCAAATTTTAAGTAGTAAATAGTACTAGTAATTAAACACAAAACTACGACAAGCCTCTTAGTTTCTCAAAAGCGGTCCCCTACAATTATTACAAGTAAGAATGATATAATGATTTATGCTTCGTTTGTTTTTCTTGCCCATATCAATCCGTCCGTTCCCTCTTCTGTCTCTTCTCTTGGTACTACTATGCTTCAGTGATCTTTCGTTTTATGTCCAACATTTTTATTGGTTTTAGTTTTGGCCCCATAACCTAACAATACTTTAGTTTAACATGTACTAAAGTAAGGAAAGTAAAAATTTAGTAGAGATTTCCAAAGAAATCCTCTGAATATTCATTGTTTTAAGTAAATAAGTATTCGAATTAGAAATTGGATATTTGTCAGATTTTGTTATGAAACCATATAGACAATCAGTTATGAGTCTTATAAAACGCCATTATTTTCAGCCGTCCATTTACAAACCTTTGCGTATTTTGGAAGACGTTAGGATTTGGAGTATCTTGGTAGGCCTATCATTAGCCCATTAGCAGCCCATAATAAAGCAAGTTTGATATCTCAAAGTTTCTGTTTATGTTACAAGAGCTGGCGCATTTTGGGCCATTGTTTTGCTGGTAAATAGATTTAAATTTCTTTTAAAAAAATTATACTCTATTGTTATTCATTTATGTTTTGTTTGATTACAAGTAAACTAATAAATTCCAACCTCAGTCATATTTTAAAACATTACAAAAATTCAATACTAATGCTTAATCATGGGTTCTGTTGAAGGTTGGAGATGGTTATTATGTGATAGGTCAACTAATAATCACGTGATATGAGCTCACTAACGATAACTAAAGCCATTTAGTCATTCATATGTCGTTTTAGTTTTTCATAATTAATGATAAAGCATAATTTAATATTAAATAAAATTATATAAAATGTAATGTGTGGATAATATATAAACATAATTATATATCATATTAACAAATTTAGTTGTACTATGTTCTTTTAGTCATTCATATGTTATTTTAGTTTTTCATAATTAATGATAAAACATATAAATATAATTTTATATTAAAATAAAATTATATAAAATGTAATGTATGAATAATATATAAAAATAATCATATATTCAATATATAGGTTCATAAAATATAATTATATATTCAAAAATGTAAGAGTCAATTTTGAGCATCTATTTTGGATTGAAAGTTCAATAGATAATTGGTAAGAATAATTATTATTTTTATCACATTGATTTTGAAAATCTCATAGATATATATCATATTTTGAAAGTTTAGTCTTATGAGTAAAATGAATAGAATTCATGTCTCCATAACACTAAATTTAAAAATCAATAAAAAACTAATTTTTTTGAATAACAATAATTTGAATAGATTTTAAAAATTCTTAAACCAATAACAGTAGATTCTATCAAATTTTTTGAAATCCACAAACGAGTAACAAAAAACTATCAAAATTTTTAAAAATTATGAGAATTCTCTTACCAATAATCCCCTTAGTGTGTTATGGACCACTATTGTGCATAAAAAAAGGGGCATAATCAAGACAAAAGTGAATCAATGATGAAAATATGTTAACATCATTTTTTTTTTCAAAATGAACTTATATTTTACTCATTTTTACTTTCAGCATAGAATATTTTAATATATCTTATTATTAATACTTGCATTTAGTTATAATCATAATTGTTATTTAAAAAACTTACAAATTTTAGAATTTTATTTTAACAAGATATTTATTATATACATAAATTTAGTTTGTGGATTGTTCATCGGTTTCTTTGCAATTGGACATCTCCTTATTCCCAAGTCGATCACGTCACGGTCACCTAAGATGTGATGCAAAATACTTATCTTACACTCTGACTTCTGAATCCTTTTAGATACAAAACAAAATTATATAAAACTAATGTATAAATTTATAAATAATATTCCATATTTCAAAATATTTCATGTTTTAAGATTTTCACATATATTAAAAAAATTTAAGAAATTTTGATTAGCAATACATTATTTTTTGTAACTAATTATTCCCAATAACTTTTAACCAATAAAATTTTAATAAATACTTTGGAATTTACAATTCACCATTAATTTTTGTATTGAAAATATAAAAAATAAATCATTTTGAAAAAAAAAATATTATAATATGAAACATTTTGAAACAGATGGAGCATATCTTAACATTATAATGAGATTGTGAATAGAATCCCTCAAATTTGAGGAAATATTATTCATAAACTCATTTCTTCTTCAAAAATTCAAAATGATGCAGTATTTGGAAATGTGTTCCCTAGTTTTTAATGTTTTCCTTTAAAGTTAAATACTATTGAAGATAGTCTTAAAATGTTTGAATAAAAAAATGGACAAGTTTGAAAGTATGAGACAATATGAGGCGATTTTGGGAATAATAGATAACAACAAGCATCAAAGTGAAATATTTGATTTTTTTTTTTTTTTTTATAACACAAAGGAAGATTTCTTATCCAAAACCCAAACTCTTTGGTCTTCAGCTAAACCCTCCTCCGTCTCATTCCTCCTTACTTCCTTTTCTCCAATGGAGTCACTCCTACACGCGTCTTCATCTCTGCTATCTCTCAGGCCCAGGATTAACGGCCTAGATTCATTCATCAACCCGCCACGCGTGTGTCTGAGTCCTAATCTCGGCCGCAGAGGATCTAAACCTCTTCCTCTGATAGCAGCCGCGAAGAAGAAGAAGAGCAAGAAAGATGACAACCATAGCTTCTCCGCTAAACCTGACGAAGCCACCGGTCCATTTCCCGAATCGATTCTTCTCAAAGAGGTTTTCAAAGATAGTATTGTTACTCTCCATTTCTGGTCCACCATTGATGTTGCTGAAGTTGTGTAATTGTTTATTCATATGCAGAAGAAGATTGATGAGGAAGGTGATCTTCTTCCTGAGTTTGCTGATGCTGAAGAAAGTAAGTGTCAGATTATTAGCCTTGTTCGTTTGGAAGCAACTAACCGCGTTAATCAAACGAATAAGATTTATAAAAAAATAGCCGAGTCTACCAAATGAACATCACTATAGTTTTTAAACTATCTGCCTAGATGTTGGCGATTGTGTTAGTTACCTTAATGGTTTTGGTCTTACTTCTTGTTTGAAACAGAGGAGCTATACGAGTTTCTTGATCTTCAGCTTCAGAGTGACTTGAATGAAGAAAGGAGTAAGTTGCTACTCTGCTTCTTTTGATCTACTCTTATTGTTTCAACTGGTTATATGTGCTTACGCCTTATCTGCAAGCTGCTACTCTGCTTCTCACTCATTAGTCATTAGATAGAATTACCCTTGTTCCTTCCTGTTAGGTGGTACATGATCTCAAGTTTTTATTGAAGAAAGGTTTGTAAGTAAGATATGTGATGTGGTAATTTTCAATCTCAGAGAGGATATATGAAAACATGTTATCATTAGTTGGTTGGGAGCTTAGTATGATCCAACATTTGTCAATTTTTAACCTTTTGAGAGGAGAAAATGTGTAATGGATATGTCAATTTTAAACTTAGGAGATGAATTTGGAAATGGTTATTATGTTTCCTTTAGATGGTCGGTTGAAGTTTACCTTTGACTCTTACACTATGATCAAACATTGTCAAATAGATAGAGTCATGGATTTGATATCACTCCGTTTGATGATGTGTATGACCTATGTTTTTGCAGTGAGGCACTATGAGGTGGTTTACTTGATTCATGAAAGACATGCCGAGGAGGTCGAAAACGTTAACGAGAAGGTTCAAGGTGAACAAAAACTTCCCCTTCCTTTGTTCCTATATATGCACATCCACTATAAGGTCATGCAGGACTGATGTATTAAAAATCCTAATCATGCAGCATTGACTGTGTTTGTTGATGATGTTCAGATTTCCTGAAGGAGAAGAAGGGCAAAGTTTGGAGGTTTAGTGACTGGGGAATGCGTAGATTGGCATATAAGATACAAAAGGCCGAGAATGCACACTACATACTGATGAACTTTGAGATAGAAGCCAAGCACTTAAACGAGTTCAAGGGATTGTTAGATGCTGATGAAAGGGTGATTAGACATCTCGTAATGAAACGTGATGAGGCCATCACAGAAGACTGCCCTCCACCTCCCGAGTTTCACTCTGTTCGGGCAAGTATGGATGACGTAGATGACTTTTATGACGATGAAGAAGAAGAAGAAGAGTTTGATGATGAGGAGGAGGAAGAAGGTGATGATGTGGAGTACGAAGTAGATGAAAATGGTAATGTCGTTATGGTGGTGTATGAAGATGAGGCTGATGAAGTTGAACAAGGACAGGACCAGTCAAATAACACCAGAAGAGAAAACCCAAAAACAGTTAACGTACGAGGTTAAGAGCTATTTTAGATCTTAAATGTTTTGTCAGGAAATTTTCATAACAAGGTCTCATAACAGCATCGTGAAAGAACAAAGATCAAGAAACGATAGGCAACTAAAAGAAACCCATTCAACACTTAAAACTTGTTTGAAGCTGTCTTAGGAAACATAAGGGAACAACAATCCATTACAACTCAGAAGCAACACTACCATTAAGATTAGAAAACTACATCGTGAAACTCCGAACCCAGTTCTGGTCTCTCCCATACTAACGTTTAGCAGGCCTGACGTCATCAGCAGCAACAGCTCCTTGCTCACTCTGGTCCTTGGCAACCCTCTTCCTCTTGGGCAGAGGCTCAGATTTGCCAGCAGATAAGTTACAGCCGTCATCATCAACATCGTCTTCTTCTTCATCTTCATCAACATCTTCAACGCCGTTCTCTTCCGGTTCGAAGTCACTAGCGTCCTCCTCGTCTTCACCCTCACCAACCGGCTTCACTAGGTACTCCGTCCCAAGATCCTCCTCCTCCTGCACAGTGACAATGACTTAAAACCCTAATTTTGATTTGGGGGAAAACATAAAAAGATAAACCCTAATCTGTTTTCAGAAAAAATCGAGACACATACGAAGATTAAGAGTGTAATTAGACATAAAGATACGAACAAAACACCAGATCTATATACTTAAGGATTATTTCTCAAAAAGAGATTATACCTCTTCATCATCGTCCTCCTCCTCGTCATCATCATCATCTTCATCGTCGTCGTCGTCGTCATCTTCTTCTTCACCGTCGAATTCTTCATCGTCGTCTCCGGTAACTTCTTCTCCTCCTTGGTTAGTTTCTTTAACTTCACTGTCGTCGTCGTCGCTCAGAACCTGAACATTAGCTTCCTCCTTGAGCTTCTTATCATCATCAACAGGCGACATCTTACTTTTCAAAGAGTATTAGTTTTCCAGAAGATTATCTCAAGAGTGAAGAGAGAGAGAGAGAGGAGAAGCTTCGAACCAGCTTTAGCAGTAGAACTAGAACCCTAGGATATTCAATCGTAGCCGTTCAGTTTGAACTCTTACTAGGATTGATGACATGGCACCAGATCTAACGGTTTGTATGGAAATATAATGTGGTTTTGTGAACAAGGTAAATAAGATGTGCCGTTTCGGTGAATAATAAAATAATAAAAGTAATTGAGATTTTATGCACACGTGGACCAAGTGTGAGTAATACACGTTTCTATTTGTTTGGGCCGTAAACTTGTTTTTTTGGGATATATTAGATGAAAATGGCCGAATGTAAAGCCCAGTATGAAGGACCGCTTTGTTACGTACCTATCTCTACTAAACCGGTTGTGCCTTTGGTTAACCAATTGAACCCAAAAAAATGGGGAGTTTCTGAAACCGAATCACGGGATATACCAACAACATTCACGAGCCTGATCTCGACTTACGAGAGAAGACAGCCCCACAATATATTTTCGTGTTATGTAAGTACGAAAAAAAATATATATATATTTAAAATTAGCTAGATGAATGTAATACTATTGAACTTATTCGGTCGACGTCGGGTATTGTGTGACTCTATGTATAATGGTATCTTTGTCGCATACGGACCGACTCATATAGGGGACCTATTCACCAATACTTCTACTTTTCTCTTGTTTTTGTGCCAAACAACCACATGTAACCAAAAAGCTAAAGTGTTTACAGACAAAAAACTAAAGAGCAGAGACAGATCCATGTGTTACGTATTAGACTATCATTAAAATACGCAGAGCTGCTTATAGTATAGTACTATGACATTTCTATCAACCCCAACACACAAAATAATTGTTGATCACGAAGCTTCGTCACGGGTGGAATCATAAGAACAAATGTAATTTTTATTAATCTATATAAGTTTAAACATCGATATATAAAGAGACACGTATTATTAAACATATGTCTTTATGTCTAAAAAGAAAAACACACATAAATGTTAATTTGTAAGCTTTTGACATTTTTTCAGCATATAAACAAATTTATTTGCAGCTATATAACTCTAGAAACAGAGCTAGGTCTTATCATCATCACACACAAGTTCTCTTTATTTTATTGCACATCAAAACTCTTCTCACTTTCTTGAAGTTTCACAACCTCCGACGATGAAGACATCACCGTCCTCTCTCTCCTTCTTTCTCCTCCTGCTCCTACCATTACTAGCTCAATCCTCCGACGACCTTATCGACAAAATCTGCAGAGTGACGCCGTTCACCGACCTCTGTGAAGCCTCTCTCCGCCCACTCACTCCCTCGCCTTCCGACCCCAAGTCTCTAGCCTCCGCAATGGCTTCCGTTGTTCTTGGTAACATGACCGATACCTTAGGATATATCCAATCACTGATCAAACATGCTCACGATCCCGCCGCGGAGCGAGCACTGGCTCAGTGCGCCGAGCTGTACCGGCCGGTGGTCAAGTTCAACATTCCTCAGGCGATCGAGGCAATGCGGCGAGGAGAGTTTGGATTCGCGACGTATGTGCTCGGAGACGCAGAGAAACAGACTGCTACTTGCCAGAAGTGGATCAATAGTGCCGGTGCTGACGATGAAAGTTCGGTGGCTCTTACGGCTAGAAACCAGCTGGTTAAGAATCTTTGTGACGTGGCAATATCTGTTATTAAGTCTTTAATGAAAGGTCGTTAAGACAAGAATCTCTGTTTCTGTTGCAAATAATTATTATATATATACATATTTGTAATTATTGTCTCGAACAAATTTCGTTTTATCGATTCGGACAATTTATAAGTAATTTATACAAAAAAATAATAATCATCTACAAAATGATACTTGAGAAAATTGGAAGTAACCAGTTTAAGAGCATCTTTATCCGGGTTTCTTAAATGGAGTTCTTGCACTGTTCGCGGATTCCACTGACGCGTGGGGCCCGTGAACAGTGCAAAAATCATCTCCTAAAATCTCTAATTAAGAACATGTTTTTGAGGGTTTCTTACACTGTTTGCGGGTCCCACTGACACGTGGCAGCACGCGATTGATTCGTTTTAAATTTATTTTTTCTTTTTTTTTTAATCAGAAAAACAAAAAATTAAGAACCGCAGATGGGGTTCTTGGGTTAAAGATGCCCTAAACCACTCGAGTAATCTACGGTGACTAAAACAGTTAAACATACTAAGAGTTCATGGGCCTTAAATACTGGGCCCATGAAGTATCCGAAGACAGCAACAGAACATACAACTGAAATACACACATACACGTGAAACCACATGTTCGATTAATTTTGCGCAGCATTTAAAAGTGGTGTCTATAGCTCAGTGGAGTGTTCAGATTGCAGCCACATGGATTCTGTTTCCAGAAATACTTGTTATTTTTAAAATAATTAATTTCAAATTTAAACTGCAAGCATCGGTAACATGTGATTTCAAATATAAAATAAGTATATACCGTTAATGTTGCTTAACTTATCTTGTCATCCGTTTTGATTTCGTAAAAAAAATTGATGCTACTTAGGACTCTTTTTAAATAC
>CAJHQQ010004669.1:0-25072 GCA_905132885.1 Moricandia moricandioides | reverse complement strand
AAAAAGAATGGAAAAAGATGTAAGAAGCTTTATTTGAACTAATAAATCAGTGGATAACCACCCTGAATTTGAATCAATATCATCGGAGTTCTGATGAAGAAGTTATCCCACTTTTAACCGAAATGATTCTAGTTTACCCTTTTTAGAGATTGGGTAATTTCTTCTTGATTCTAATAAAAAAATAATGAATCACGATGTAAGAAGAATTATTTGTACTTATAAATCAGTGTACATTCACCGAGAAGTTGAATCAATATCATAGGTGTTATGATGAAGAAGTTATCCCACTTTTAACCGAACTGATTCCTGTTTACCCTGTTTGGAGATTTGACAATTTCTTATTGATTCTACAGAAACAAGAATTAATCACGATTTAAGAAGCTTGATTTGGAATAATAAATCACTTTAGAATCACCCTGAAGTTAAAAAAATATCATAGAAGTTTTGATGTAGAAGTTATCCCAGTTTTAACTGAAGTGATTCCAGTTTACCCAGTTTGGAGATTTGGCAATTTCTTCTTGATTCTAATTAAAACATAATGAATCACGATGTAAGAAGATTTATTTGGACTTATAAATCAGTGGATATTCACCCAGAAGTTGAATCAATATCATAGGAGTTATGATGAAGAAGTTATCCCACTTTTATACGACGTTATTACAGTTTACCCTGTTTGGAGATTTAGCAATTTATTATTGATTCTAATCAAACTAGAATGAATCAAGATGTAATATGATCGATTTGGACTCATTAATCAGTGGAGAATCACCCTGGAGTTGAATCAATATCATAGGAGTTATGATGAAGAAGTTGTCGCACTTTTAACAGAAGTGATTCCAATTTACTATGTTTGGAGATTTGGCAATTTCTTCTTGATTCTAATAAAAAAAAATGAATCAAGATGTAAGGAGATTTAATTGGACTCATATATCAGTGGATAATCACCCTGAAGTAGAATCAATATCATAAGAGTTATGATGAAGAAGTTATCTCACTTTTAACCGAAGTGATTCAAGTTTACCCTGTTTGGAGATTTGGCAATTTGTTCTTGATTCTAATCATACCAGATTGATTCACGATTTAAGAAGCTTGATTTTGAATCATAAATCATTGTAGAATCACCCTGAAGTTGAATCAATATCGTAGGAGTTATGACGAAGAAGTTATGCCCCTTTTAACCGAAGTGATTCCAGTTTACCATGTTTGGAGGTTTGGCAATTTGTTCTTGATTCTAATCAAACCAGAACGAATCAAGATTAAAGAAGATTGATTTGGACTCAAAAATCAATGGATAATCACCCTGAAGTTGAATCATTATCATAGGAGTTATGATGAAGAAATTATCCCACTTTTAGCCGAAGTGGTTCCAGTTTACCCTGTTTGGAGATTTGGTAATTTCTTCTTGATTATAATCAAGACAGAATTAATCAAGATATAAGAAGATTGATTTGGACTCATATATCAGTGGATAATCACCTTGAATTTGAATCAATATCATAGGAGTTATGATGAAGAAGTTATCCCCTTTTAACCGAAGTGATTCTACCTTGTTTGGAGATTTGACAATTTCTTCTTGATTATAATCAAACCAGAATGAATCACGAAATAAGAATCTTGATTTGGACTCATAAATCAGAGGATTATCACCCTGAATTTGAACTGATATCATAGGAGTTATGATGAAGAAGTTATCGCACTTTTAAACGAAGTAAATCCAGTTTACCCTATTTCAAGATTTAGTAATTTCTTCTTGATTCTAATCAAACCAGAATGAATCAAGATGTAATATGCTTTATTTGGACTCATAAATCAGTGGATAATCACCTTGAAGTTGAATCAATATCATAGGAGTTATGATGAAGAAGTTATCCCACTTTTACTTCTAGTTTACCCTGTTTGGAGATTTGGCAATTTCTTCTTGATTCTAATGAAACCAGAATGAATCACGATGTAAGAAGCTTTAATTGTACTCATAAATGAGTGGAGAATCACCCTGAAGTTAAATCAATAGCATAGGAGTTATGATCAAGAAGTTATCCCACTTTTAACCGCTGTGCTTCGAGTTTATCATGTTTGGAGATTGTCAAATTTTTCTTGACTATAATCAAACCAGAATGAATCAAGATGTAAGAATCTTGATTTGGAGTCATAAAACAGTGGATATTCATCGTCAAGTTGAATCAATATCATAGGAGTTATAATGAAGAAGTTATCCCACTTTTAACCTAAGTGATTCCAGTTTACCTTGTTTGGAGATTTGACAATTTCTTCTTGATTCTAATCAAACCAGAATGAATCACGATGCAAGAGGATTTATTTGGACTCATAAATTAGTGGATAATCACCCTGAAGTTGAATCAATATCATATGAGTTATGATGAAGAAGTTATCCCACTTTTAACCGAAATGATTCTAGTTTACCCTGTTTGGAGATTTGACAATTTCTTTTTGATTATAATCAAACCAGAATGAATCATGAAATAATAAGCTTGATTTGGACTCATATATCATTTGATAATCACCCTGAAGTTGAACCGATATCATAGGAGTTATGATGACGAAGTTATACCACTTTAAACCGAAGTGATTCCAGTTTACCCTGTTTGGAGGTTTGGCAATTTATTCTTGAGTCTAATCAAACCAGAATGAATCAAGATTCAAGAAACTTGTTTTGTACTCAAAAATCAGAGGATAATCACCCTCAAGTTGAATCAATATCATAGGAGTTATGATGAAGAAGTTATCCCACTTTTAACCGAAGTGATTCCAGTTTACCCTGTTTGGATATTTGGCAATTTCTTCTTGATTCTAATCAGACCAGATTGATTCACGATTTAAGAAGCTTGATTTGGAATAATAAATCACTGTAGAATTACCCTGAAGTTTAATCAATATCATAGGAGTTAAGATGAAGAAGTTATCCCACTTTTAACCGAAATGATTCCAGTTTACCATGTCTGGAGGTTTGGCAATTTCTTCTTGAATCTAATCAAACCAGAATGAATCAAGATTCAAGAAGATTTATTTGGACTCAAAAATCAATGGGTAATCACCGTGAAATTGAATCAATGTCATCGAAGTTATGATGAAGAAGTTATCTCACTTTTAGCCGAAGTGATTCAAGTTTACCCTGTTTGGAGATTTGAAAATTTTTTCTTGTTTATAATCAAACCAGAATGAATAAATATGTAAGAATCTTTATTTGGACTCATAAATCAGTATATAATCACCCTGAAGTTTAAAAATTATCATAAGAGTTATGATGAAGAAGTTATCCCAGTTTTAACCGAAGTGATTCTAGTTTACCCAGTTTGGAGATTTGGCAATTTCTTCTTAATTATAATCAAACCAGAATGAATCACAATATAAGAAGGTTTCTTTGGACTCATAAATTAGTGGATAATCACCCTGAATTTAAATCAATATCATAGGAGTTATGATGAAGAAGTTATCCCACTTTTAACCGAAGTGATTCTACCCTGTTTGGAGATTTGGCAATTTCTTCTTGATTATAATAAAACCAGAATGAATCACAAAATAAGAATTTTGATTTGGACTCATAAATCAGAGGATAATCACCCTGAAGTTGAACCGATATCATAGGAGTTATGATGAAGAAGTTATCGCACTTTTAAACAAAGTAATTCCAGTTTACCCTATTTTGAGATTTAGCAATTTCTTCTTGATTCTAATCAAACCAGAATAAATCAAGACGTAATATGCTTGATTTGGACTCATAAATCAGTGGATAATCACACTGAAGTTCAATCAATATCATAGGAGTTATGATGAAGAAGTTATCACACTTTTAACCGTAGTCCAGTTTACCCTGTTTGCAGATATGGCAATTCTTATTGATTCTAATCAAACCAAAATGAATCAAGACGTAATATGCTTTATCTGGACTCATAAATCAGTGGATAATCACCCTGAAGTTGAATCAATATCATAGGAGTTATGATGAAGAAGTTATCCCACTTTTACCCAAGTGATTCCAGTTTATCCTGTTTGGAGATTTGACAATTTCTTCTTGATTCTAATGAAACCAGATTGAATCAAGATGTAAGAAGCTTTAATTGGACTCATAAATGAGTGGAGAATCACCCTGAATTTAAACCAATATCATAGGAGTTATGATCAAGAAGTTATCCCACTTTTAACTGGTGTGATTCGAGTTTATCATGTTTGGAGATTGTCAAATTCTTCTTGACTATAATCAAACCAGAATGAATCAAGATCTAAGAATCTTGACTTGGAGTCATAATTCAGTGGATAGTCACCCTGAAGTCGAATCAATATCATAGGAGTTATGATGAAGAAGTTATCCCACCTTTAGCCGAAGTGATTCTAGTTTACACTGTTTGGAGGTTTGGTAATTTCTTCTTGATTCTAATCAAACAAGAATATATCAAGATGTAAGAATCTTGATTTGGACTCATAAATCAATGGATAACCACCCTGAAGTTGAATCAATTTCATAGGAGTAATGATTAAGAAGTTATCCAACTTTTAACCGAAGTGGTTCCAGTTTACCCTGTTTGGAGATTTGGCAATTTCTTCTTGATTCTAATCAAACCATAATGAATAAAGATGTAAGAAGCTTTATTTGGACTCATAAATGAGTGTAGAATCACCCTGAAGTTAAATCAATAGCATAGGAGTTATGATCAAGAAGTTATCCCACTTTTAACCGCTGTGCTTCCAGTTGATCATGTTTGGAGATTGTCAAATTCTTCTTGACTATAATCAAACCAGAATGAATCAAGATGTAAGAATCTTGATTTGGAGTCATAAAACAGTGGATATTCATCGTCAAGTTGAATCAATATCATAGGAGTTATGATGAAGAAGTTATCCCACTTTTAACCGAAGTGATTCCAGTTTACCTTGTTTGGAGACTTGACAATTTCTTCTTGATTCTAATCAAACCAGAATGAATCAAGATACAAGAAGCTTGATTTGGACTCAAAAAACAATATATAATCACCCTGAAGTTGAATCAATATCATAGGAGTTATGATGAAGAAATTATCCCACTTTTAGCCGAAGTGGTTCCAGTTTACCCTGTTTGGAGATTTGGCAATTTCTTCTTGATTATAATCAAGCCAGAATGAATCAAGATATAAGAAGATTGATTTGGACTCATATATCAGTGGATAATCACCTTGAATTTGAATCAATATCATAGAAGTTATGATGAAGAAGTTATCCCCTTTTAACCGAAGTGATTCTACCTTGTTTGGAGATTTGACAATTTCTTCTTGATTATAATCAAACCAGAATGAATCATGAAATAAGAATCTTGATTTGGACTCATAAATCATAGGATAATCACCCTGAATTTGAACTGATATCATAGGAGTTACGATGAAGAAGTTATCGCACTTTTAAACGAAGTAATTCCAGTTTACCCTATTTCAAGATTTAGTAATTTCTTCTTGATTCTAATCAAACCAGAATGAATCAAGATGTAATATGATTTATTTGGACTCATAAATCAGCGGATAATCACCTTGAAGTTGAATCAATATCATAGGAGTTATGATGAAGAAGTTATCCCACTTTTACCCAAGTGATTCCAGTTTACCCTGTTTGGAGATTTGGCAATTTCTTCTTGATTCTAATGAAACCAGAATGAATCACGATGTAAGAAGATTTAATTGGACTCATAAATGAGTGGAGAATCACCCTGAAGTTAAATCAATAGCATAGGAGTTATGATCAAGAAGTTACCCCACTTTTAACCGCTGTGCTTCCAGTTTATCATGTTTGGAGATTGTCAAATTCTTCTTGACTATAATCAAACCAGAATGAATCAAGATGTAAGAATCTTGATTTGGAGTCATAAATCATTGGATATTCATCGTCAAGTTGAATCAATATCATAGGAGTTATGATGAAGAAGTTATCCCACTTTTAACCGAAATGATTCCAGTTTACCTTGTTTGGAGACTTGACAATTTCTTCTTGATTCTAATCAAACCAGAATGAATCAAGATACAAGAAGCTTGATTTGGACTCAAAAATCAATAGATAATCACCCTGAAGTTGAATCAATATCATAGGAGTTATGATGAAGAAATTATCCCACTTTTAGCCGAAGTGGTTCCAGTTTACCCTGTTTGGAGATTTGGCAATTTCTTCTTGATTATAATCAAGCCAGAATGAATCAAGATATAAGAAGATTGATTTGGACTCATATATCAGTGGATAATCACCTTGAATTTGAATCAATATCATAGAAGTTATGATGAAGAAGTTATCCCCTTTTAACCGAAGTGATTCTACCTTGTTTGGAGATTTGACAATTTCTTCTTGATTATAATCAAACCAGAATGAATCACGAAATAAGAATCTTGATTTCGACTCATAAATCAGAGGATAATCACCCTGAATTTGAACTGATATCATAGGAGTTATGATGAAGAAGTTATCGCACTTTTAAACGAAGTAATTCCAGTTTACCCTATTTCAAGATTTAGTAATTTCTTCTTGATTCTAATCAAACCAGAATGAATCAAGATGTAATATGCTTTATTTGGACTCATAAATCAGAGGATAATCACCTTGAAGTTGAATCTATATCATAGGAGTTATGATGAAGAAGTTATCCCACTTTTACCCAAGTGATTCCAGTTTACCCTGTTTGGAGATTTGACAATTTCTTCTTGATTCTAATGAAACCAGAATGAATCACGATGTAAGAAGCTTTAATTGGACTCATAAATGAGTGGAGAATCACCCTGAAGTTAAATCAATAGCATAGGAGTTATGATCAAGAAGTTATCCCACTTTTAACCGTTGTGCTTCCAGTTTATCATGTTTGGAGATTGTCGAATTCTTCTTGACTATAATCAAACCAGAATGAATCAAGATGTAAGAATCTTGATTTGGAGTCATAAATCAGTGGATATTTATCGTCAAGTTGAATCAATATCATAGGAGTTATGATGAAGAAGTTATCCCACTTTTAACCGAAGTGATTCCAGTTTACCTTGTTTGGAGATTTGACAATTTCTTCTTGATTCAAATCAAACCAGAATGAATCACGATGCAAGAGGCTTTCTTTGGACTCATAAATTAGTGGATAATCACCCTGAAGTTGAATCAATATCATATGAGTTATGATGAAGAAGTTATCCCACTTTTAACCGAAATGATTCTAGTTTACCCTGTTTGGATATTTGGCAATTTCTTCTTGATTCTAATCAGACCAGATTGATTCACGATTTAAGAAGCTTGATTTGGAATAATAAATCACTGTAGAATCACCCTGAAGTTGAATCAATATCATAGGAGTTAAGATGAAGAAGTTATCCCACTTTTAACCGAAATGATTCCAGTTTACCATGTCTGGAGGTTTGACAATTTCTTCTTGATTCTAATCAAACCAGAACGAATCAAGATTCAAGAAGATTGATTTGGACTCAAAAATCAATGGGTGATCACCCTGAAATTGAATCAATATCATCGAAGTTATGATGAAAAAATTATCTCACTTTTAGCCGAAGTGATTCAAGTTTACCCTGTTTGGAGATTTGGAAATTTGGAAATTTTTTCTTGTTTATAATCAAACCAGAATGAATAAAGATGTAAGAATCTTTATTTGGACTCATAAATCAGTAGATAATCACCCTGAAGTTAACAAAATATCATAGGAGTTATGATGAAGAAGTTATCCCAGTTTTAACCGAAGTGATTCCAGTTTACCCAGTTTGGAAATTTGGCAATTTCTTCTTAATTATAATCAAACCAGAATGAATCACAATATAATAAGGTTTCTTTGGACTCATAAATTAGTGGATAATCACCCTGAAGTTGAATCAATATCATAGGAGTTATGATGAAGAAGTTATCCCACTTTTAACCGAAGTGATTTTACCATGTTTGGAGATTTGGCAATTTCTTCTTGATTATAATCAAACCAGAATGAATCACAAAATAAGAATTTTGATTTGGACTTATAAATCATAGGATAATCACCCTGAAGTTGAACCGATATCATAGGAGTTATGATGAAGAAGTTGTCGCACTTTTAAACAAACTAATTCCTGTTTACCCTATTTCGAGATTTAGCAATTTCTTCTTGATTCTAATCAAACCAGAATGAATCAAGACGTAATATGCTTGATTTGGACTCATAAATCAGTGGATAATCACACTGAAGTTCAATCAGTATCATAGGAGTTATGATGAAGAAGTTATCTTACTTTTAACCGTAGTCCAGTTTACCCTGTTTGCAGATATGGCAATTCTTCTTGATTCTAATCAAACCAAAATGAATCAAGACGTAATATGCTTTATCTGGACTCATAAATCAGTGGATAATTACCCTGAAGTTGAATCAATATCATAGGATTTATGATGAAGAAGTTATCCCACTTTTACCCAAGTGATTCCAGTTTACCCTGTTTGGAGATTTGACAATTTCTTCTTGATTCTAATGAAACCAGATTGAATCACGATGTAAGAAGATTTAATTGGACTCATAAATGAGTGGAGAATTACCCTGAAGTTAAACCAATATCATAGGAGTTATGATCAAGAAGTTATCCCACTTTTAACTGCTGTGATTCGAGTTTATCATGTTTGGAGATTGTCAAATTCTTCTTGACTATAATCAAACCAGAATGAATCAAGATGTAAGAATCTTGATTTGGAGTCATTAATCAGTGGATAGTCACCCTG
Source organism: Moricandia moricandioides (assembly GCA_905132885.1). Taxonomy (NCBI): domain Eukaryota; kingdom Viridiplantae; phylum Streptophyta; class Magnoliopsida; order Brassicales; family Brassicaceae; genus Moricandia; species Moricandia moricandioides. The sequence goes on along the minus strand of CAJHQQ010004669.1, from coordinate 16,384 downwards.
AAGTTGAATCAATATCATAGGAATTATGATGAAGAAGTTATCCCACCTTTAGCCGAAGTGATTCCAGTTTACACTGTTTGGAGGTTTGGGAATTTCTTCTTGATTCTAATCAAACCAGAATATATCAAGATGTAAGAATCTTTATTTGGACTCATAAATCAATGGATAACCACCCTGAAGTTGAAACAATTTCATAGGAGTAATGATTAAGAAGTTTTCCCACTTTTAACCGAAGTGATTCCAGTTTACCCTTTTTGGAGATTTGACAATTTCTTCTTGATTCTAATCAAACCATAATGAATAAAGATGTAAGAAGCTTTATTTGGACTCATATATCAGTGGATAATCACCCTGAAGTTGAACTAATATCATAGAAGTTATGATAAGAAGTTATTCCACTTTTAACTGAAGTGATTCCAGTTTACCCTATTTGAAGATTTGACAATTTATTCTTGATTCTAATCAAAAAAGAATGGAAAAAGATGTAAGAAACTTTATTTGAACTAATAAATCAGTGGATAACCACCCTGAATTTGAATCAATATCATCGGAGTTATGATGAAGAAGTTATCCCACTTTTAACCGAAATAATTCTAGTTTACCCTTTTTAGAGATTTGGTAACTTCTTCTTGATTCTAATAAAAAAATAATGAATCACGATGTAAGAAGATTTATTTGGACTTATAAATCAGTGTACATTCACCCAGAAGTTGAATCAATATCATATGAGTTATGATGAAGAAGTTATCCCACTTTTAACCGAAGTGATTCATGTTTACCCTGTTTGGAGATTTGGCTATTTCTTCTTGATTCTAATGAAACCAGAATTAATCACGATTTAAGAAGCTTGATTTGGAATAATAAATCACTGTAGAATCACCATGAAGTTAAAAAAATATCATAGGATTTTTGATGTAGAAGTTATCCCAGTTTTAACCGAAGTGATTCCAGTTTACCCAGTTTGGAGATTTGGCAATTTCTTCTTGATTCTAATTAAAACATAATGAATCACGATGTAAGAAGATTTATTTGGACTTATAAATCAGTGGATATTCACCCAGAAGTTGAATCAATATCATAGGAGTTATGATGAAGAAGTTATCCCACTTTTATACGACATTATTCCAGTTTACCCTGTTTGGAGATTTAGCAATTTATTATTGATTCTAATCAAACCATAATTAATCAAGATGTAATATGATTTATTTGGACTCATAAATCAGTGGAGAATCACCCTGGAGTTGAATCAATATCATAGGAGTTATGATGAAGAAGTTGTCGCACTTTTAACAGAAGTGATTCCAATTTACTATGTTTGGAGATTTGGCAATTTCTTCTTGATTCTAATCAAAAAAAAAATGAATCAAGATGTAAGGAGATTTATTTGGACTCATATATCAGTGGATAATCACCCTGAAGTAGAACCAATATCATAAGAGTTATGATGAAGAAGTTATGCCCCTTTTAACCGAAATGATTCCAGTTTACAATGTTTGGAGGTTTGGCAATTTGTTCTTGATTCTAATCAAACCAGAATGAATCAAGATTCATGAAGCTTGATTTGGACTCAAAAATCAATGGATAATCACCCTGAAGTTGAATCAATATCATAGGAGTTATGATGAAGAAATTATCCCACATTTAGCCGAAGTTGTTCCAGTTTACCCTGTTTGGAGATTTGGCTATTTATTCTTGATTATAATCAAGCCAGAATGAATCAAGATATAAGAAGATTGATTTGGAATCATATATCAGTGGATAATCACCTTGAATTTGAATCAATATCATAGGAGTTATGATGAAGAAGTTATCCCCTTTTAACCGAAGTGATTCTACCTTGTTTGGAGATTTGACAATTTCTTCTTGATTATAATCAAACCAGAATGAATCACGAAATAAGAATCTTGATTTGGACTCATAAATCAGAGGTTAATCACCCTGAATTTAAACTGATATCATAGGAGTTATGATGAAGAAGTTATCGCACTTTTAAACGAAGTAATTCCAGTTTACCCTATTTCAAGATTTAGTAATTTCTTCTTGATTCTAATCAAACCAGAATGAATCAAGATGTAATGTGCTTTATTTGGACTCATAAATCAGCGGATAATCACCTTGAAGTTGAATCAATATCATAGGATTTATAATGAAGAAGTTATCCCACTTTTACCCAAGTGATTCCAGTTTACCCTGTTTGGAGATTTGGCAATTTCTTCTTGATTCTAATGAAACCATAATGAATCACGATGTAAGAAGCTTTAATTGGACTCATAAATGAGTGGAGAATCACCCTGAAGTTAAATCAATAGCATAGGAATAACGATCAAGAAGTTATCCCACTTTTAACCGCTGTGCTTCCAGTTTATCATGTTTGGAGATTGTCAAATTCTTCGTGACTATAATCAAACCAGAATGAATCAAGATGTAAGAATCTTGATTTGGAGTCATAAATCAGTGGATATTCATCGTCAAGTTGATTCAATATCATAGGAGTTATGATGAAGAAGTTATCCCACTTTTAACCGAAGTGATTCCAGTTTACCTTGTTTGGAGATTTGACAATTTCTTCTTGATTCTAATCAAACCAGAATGAATCACGATGCAAGAGTCTTTCTTTGGACTCATAAATTAGTGGATAATCACCCTGAAGTTGAATCAATATCATATGAGTTATGATGAAGAAGTTATCCCACTTTTAACCGAAATGATTCTAGTTTACCCTGTTTGGAGATTTGACAATTTCTTCTTGATTATAATCAAACCAGAATGAATCACGAAATAATAAGCTTGATTTGGACTCATATATCATTTGATAATCACCCTGAAGTTGAACCGATATCATAGGAGTTATGATGACGAAGTTATCCCACTTTAAACCGAAGTGATTCCAGTTTACCCTGTTTGGAGGTTTGGCAATTTATTATTGAGTCTAATCAAACCAGAATGAATCAAGATTCAAGAAACTTGTTTTGGACTCAAAAATCAGAGGATAATCACCCTCAAGTTGAATCAATATCATAAGAGTTATGATGAAGAAGTTATCCCACTTTTAACCGAAGTGATTCCAGTTTACCTTGTTTGGATATTTGGCAATTTCTTCTTGATTCTAATCAGAACAGATTGATTCACGATTTAAGAAGCTTGATTTGGAATAATAAATCACTGTAGAATCACCCTGAAGTTGAATCAATATCATAGGAGTTAAGATGAAGAAGTTATCCCACTTTTGACCGAAATGATTCCAGTTTACCATGTCTGGAGGTTTGGCAATTTCTTCTTGATTCTAATCAAACCAGAATGAATCAAGATTCAAGAAGATTGATTTGGACTCAAAAATCAATGGGTAACCACCCTGAAATTGAATCAATATCATCGAAGTTATGATGAAGAAGTTATCTCACTTTTAGCCGAAGTGATTCAAGTTTACCCTGTTTGGAGATTTGGAAATTTTTTCTTGTTTATAATTAAACCAGAGTGAATAAAGATGTAAGAATCTTGATTTGTACTCATAAATCAGTAGATAATCACACTGAAGTTAAAAAAAATATCATAGGAGTTATGATGAAGAAGTTATCCCAGTTTTAACCGAAGTGATTCCAGTTTACCCAGTTTGGAGATTTGGCAATTTCTTCTTAATTATAATCAAACCAAAATGAATCACAATATAAGAAGGTTTCTTTGGACTCATAAATTAGTGGATAATCACCCTGAAGGTGAATCGATATCATAGGAGTTATGATGAAGAAGTTATCCCACTTTTAACCGAAGTGATTCTACCCTGTTTGGAGATTTGGGAATTTCTTCTTGATTATAATCAAACCAGAATGAATCACGAAATAAAATTTTTAATTTGGACTCATAAATCAGAGGATAATCACCCTGAAGTTGAACCGATATCATAGGAGTTATGATGAAGAAGTTATCGCACTTTTAAACAAAGTAATTTCAGTTTACCCTGTTTCGAGATTTAGCAATTTCTTCTTGATTCTAATCAAACCAGAATGAATCAAGACGTAATATGCTTGATTTGGACTCACAAATCAGTGGATAATCACACTGAAGTTCAATCAATATCATAGGAGTTATGATGAAGAAGTTATCCCACTTTTAACCGTAGTCCAGTTTACCTTGTTTGCAGATATGGCAATTCTTCTTGATTCTAATCAAACCAAAATGAATCAAGACGCAATATGCTTTATCTGGACTCATAAATCAGTGGATAATCACCCTGAAGTTGAATCAATATCATAGGAGTTATGATGAAGAAGTTATCCCACTTTTCCCTAAGTGATTCCAGTTTATTCTGTTTGGAGATTTGACAATTTCTTCTTGATTCTAATGAAACCAGATTGAATCACGATGTAAGAAGCTTTAATTGGACTCATAAATGAGTGGAGAATCACCCTGAAGTTAAACCAATATCATAGGAGTTATGATCAAGAAGTTATCCCACTTTTAACTACTGTGATTCGAGTTTATCATGTTTGGAGATTGTCAAATTCTTCTTGACTATAATCAAACCAGAATGAATCAAGATGTAAGAATCTTGATTTGGAGTCATAAATCAGTGGATATTCATCGTCAAGTTGAATCAATATCATAGGAGTTATGATGAAGAAGTTATCCCACTTTTAACCGAAGTTATTCCAGTTTACCCTGTTTGGAGATTTGTCAATTTCTTCTTGATTCTAATCAGACCAGATTGATTCACGATTTTAGAAGCTTGATTTGGAACCATAAATCACTGTAGAATCACCCTGAAGTTGAATCAGTATTATAGGAGTTATGATGAAGAAGTTATCCCACTTTTAACCGAAGTTATTCCATTTTACCATGTTTGGAGATTTGGCAATTTCTTCTTCATTCTAATCAAACCATAATGAAACACGATGTAAGAAGCTTTATTTGGACTGATAAACCAGTGTATAATCGTCGTGAAGTTGAATCAATATCATAGTAGTGATGATGAAGAAGTTATCCCACTTTTAACCGTAGTCCAGTTTACCCTGTTTGCAGATATGGCAATTCTTCTTGATTCTAATCAAACCAAAATGAATCAAGATGTAATATGCTTTATCTGGACTCATAAATCAGTGGATAATCACCCTGAAGTTGAATCAATATCATAGGAGTTATGATGAAGAAGTTATCCCACTTTTACCCAAGTGATTCCAGTTTACCCTGTTTGGAGATTTGGCAATTTCTTCTTGATTCTAATGAAACCAGATTGAATCACGATGTAAGAAGCTTTAATTGGACTCATAAATGACTGGAGAATCACCCTGAAGTTAAACCAATATCATAGGAGTTATGATCAAGAAGTTATCCCACTTTTAACTGCTGTGATTCGAGTTTATCATGTTTGGAGATTGTCAAATTCTTCTTGACTATAATCAAACCAGAATTAATCAAGATGAAAGAATCTTGATTTGGAGTCATAAATCAGTGAATATTCATCGTCAGGTTGAATCAATATCATAGGAGTTATGATGAAGAAGTTATCCCACTTTTAACAGAAGTTATTCCATTTTACCCTGTTTGGAGATTTGTCAATTTCTACTTGATTCTAATCAGACCAGATTGATTCACGATTTTAGAAGCTTGATTTGGAACCATAAATCAGTGTAGAATCACCCTGAAGTTGAATCAATATCATAGGAGTTATGATGAAGAAGTTATCCCACTTTTAACCGAAGTTATTCCAGTTTACTATGTTTGGAGATTTGGCAATTTCTTCTTGATTCTAATCAAACCATAATGAAAAACGATGTAAGAAGCTTTATTTGGACTGATAAACCAGTGTATAATCGTCGTGAAGTTGAATCAATATCATAGGAGTGATGATGAAGAAGTTATCTCACCATTAGCCGAAGTGATTCCAGTTTACCATGTTTGGAGATTTGATAATTTCTTCTTGATTCTAATCAAACCAGAATGAATCAAGATGTAAGAAGCTTGATTTGGACTCAAAAATTAGTGTATAACCACCCTGACGTTGAATCAATTTCATAGGAGTTATGATGAAGAAGCTATCCAACTTTTAACCAAAGTGATTCCAGTTCACCCTGTTTGGACATTTAGCAATTTCTTCTTGATTATACTCAAAACATTATGAAACACGATGTAAGAAGCTTTATTTGGGCTCATATAACAGTGGATAATCACCCTGAAGTGGAATCAATATCATAGGAGTTATGATGAAGAATTTATCCCACTTTTAACCGAAGTAATTCCAGTTTACCTTGTTTGGAAATATGGCAATTTCTTCTTGATTCTAATCAAACCAGAATGAATCAAGATGCAAGAAGCTTAATTTGGACTCATAAATCATTGGATAACCACCCTAAAGTTGAATCAATATCATTAGAGTTATCCTACTTTTAACCGAAGTGATTTCAGCTTACCATGATTGGAGATTTGGCAATTTCTTCTTGATTCTAATCAAACCATAATGAAACACGATGTAAGAATCTTTATATGGACTCATAAATCAGTGGATAGTCACCCTTTGAATCAATATCATAGGAGTTATGATGAAGAAGTTATCCCACCTTTAGCCGATGTGATTCCAGTTTACATTGTTTGGAGGTTTGGCAATTTCTTGTTGATTCTAATCTAACCAGAATGTATCAAGATTTAAGAATCTTGATTTGTAATCATAAATCAGTCGATAACCACCGTGAAGTTGAATCAATTTCATAGGAGTTATGATGAAGAAGTTATCCCACTTTTAACCGAAGTGATTCAGTTTACCCTGTTTGGAGATTTGGCAATTTCTTCTAGATTCTAATCAAACTAGAATGAATCACGAAATAACAAGATTGATTTGGACTCATATATCATTTGATAATCACCCATAAGTTGAACCGATATCATAGGAGTTTTGATGACGAAGTTATCCCACTTTAAACCGAAGTGATTCCAATTTACTCTGTTTGGAGGTCTGGCAATTTATTCTTGATTCTAATCAAACCAGCATGAATCAAGATTCAAGAACCTTTTTCGGGACTCAAAAATTAGAAGATAATGACCCTCAAGTTGAATCAATATAATAGGAGTTATGATGAAGAAGTTATCCCACTTTTAACCGAAGTGATTCCAGTTTATCATGCTTGGAGATTTGGCAATTTCTTCTTGATTATAATCAAACCATAATGAAACACTATGTAAGAAGCTTTATTTGGACTCATATATTTGTGGATAATGAACCTGAAGTTGAATCAATATCGTAGGAGTTATGATGAAGAAGTTATCCCACTTTTAACCGAAGTGATTCCAGTATACCCTTTTTGAAAATTTGGCAATTTCTTCTTGATTCTAATAAAACCATAATGTAACACGTTGTAAGAAGCTTTATTTGGACACATATATCAGTGGATAATCACCCTGAAGTTGAACCAATATCATAGGAGTTATGATGAAGAAGTTATCCCATATTTAGCCGAAGTTATTCTAGTTTAACCTGTTTGGAGATTTAGAAATTTCTTCTTGATTCTAATTAAACCAGAATGAATCAAGATGTAATAAGATTTATTTGTACTCATAAATCAGTGGATAATCACTCTGAATTTGAATCAATATCATAGGAGTTATGATGAAGAAGTTATCCCACTTTTAACCGAAGTGATTCCAGTTTATCATGTTTGGAGATTTGGCAATTTCTTCTTGATTCTAATCAAACTAGAATGAATCACGAAATAAAAAGCTTGATTTGGACTCATATATCATTTGAAAATCACCCTGAAGTTGAACCGATATCATAGGAGTTTTGATGACGAAGTTATCCCACTTTAAACCGAAGTGATTCCAATTTACCCTGTTTGGAGGTTTGGCAATTTATTCTTCATTCTAATCAAACCAGAATGAATCAAGATTCAAGAACCTTTTTTGGGACTCAAAAATCAGAAGATAATCACCGTCAAGTTGAATCAATATCATAGGAGTTATGATGAAGAAGTTATCTCACTTTTAACCGAAGTGATTCCAGTTTATCATGTTTGGAGATTTGGCAATTTCTTCTTGATTATAATCAAACCACAATGAAACACTATGTAAGAAGCTTTATTTGGACTCATATATCTGTGGATAATGAACCTGAAGTTGAATCAATATCATAGGAGTTATGATGAAGAAGTTATCCCACTTTTAACCGAAGTGATTCTAGTATACCCTTTTTAAAAATTTGGCAATTTCTTCTTCATTCTAATAAAACCATAATGTAACACATTGTAAGATGCTTTATTTGGACACATATATCAGTGGATAATCACCTTGAAGTTGAATCAATATCATAGGAGTTATTATGAAGAAGTTATCCCACTTTTAACCGAAGTGATTCCAGTTTACCCTGTTTGGAGATTTGGCAATTTCTTCTAGATTCTAATCAAACTAGAATGAATCACGAAATAAAAAGCTTGATTTGGACTCATATATCATTTGATAATCACCCTTAAGTTGAACCGATATCATAGGAGTTTTGATGACGAAGTTATCCCACTTTAAATCGAAGTGATTCCAATTTACCCTGTTTGGAGGTTTGGCAATTTATTCTTGATTCTAATCAAACCAGAATGAATCAAGATTCAAGAACCTTTTTTGGGACTCAAAAATCAGAAGATAATCACCCTCAAGTTGAATCAATATCATAGGAGTTATGATGAAGAAGTTATCCCACTTTTAACCGAAGTGATTCCAGTTTATCATGTTTGGAGATTTGGCAATTTCTTCTTGATTATAATCAAACCATAATGAAACACGATGTAAGAAGCTTTATTTGGACTCATATATCTGTGGATAATGAACCTGAAGTTGAATCAATATCATAGGAGTTATGATGAAGAAGTTATCCCACTTTTAACCGAGGTGATTCCAGTATACCCGTTTTGAAAATTTGGCAATTTCTTCTTGATTCTAATAAAACCATAATGTAACACGATGTAAGAAGCTTTATTTGGACACATATATCAGTGGATAATCACCCTGAAGTTGAATCAATATCATAGGAGTTATGATGAAGAAGTTATCCCACTTTTAGCCGAAATTATTCCAGTTTAACCTGTTTGGAGATTTAGAAATTTCTTCTTGATTCTAATGAAACCAGAATGAATCAAGCTGTAATAAGATTTATTTGGACTCATAAATCAGTGGATAATCACTCTGAATTTGAATCAATATCATATGAGTTATGATGAAGAAGTTATCCCACTTTTAACCGAAGTGATTCCTGTATATCATGTTTGGAGATTTGGCAATTTCTCCTTGATTCTAATCAAACTAGAATGAATCACGAAATAATAAGCTTGATTTGGACTCATATATCATTTGATAATCACCCTGAAGTTGAACCGATATCATAGGAGTTTTGATGACCAAGTTATCCCACTTTAAACCGAAGTGATTCCAATTTACCCTTTTTGGAGGTTTGGCAATTCATTCTTGATTCAAATCAAACCAGAATGAATCAAGATTCAAGAACCTTTTTTGGGACTCAAATATCAGAAGATAATAACCCTCAAGTTGAATCAATATCATAGGAGTTATGATGAAGAAGTTATCCCACTTTTAACCGAAGTGATTCCAGTTTATCATGTTTGGAGATTTGGCAATTTCTTCTTGATTATAATCAAACCATAATGAAACACGATGTAAGAAGCTTTATTTGGACTCATATATCTGTGGATAATGAACCTGAAGTTGAATCAATATCGTAGGAGTTATGATGAAGAAGTTATCCCACTTTTTACCGAAGTGATTCCAGTATACCCTTTTTGAAAATTTGGCAATTTCTTCTTGATTCTAATAAAACCATAATGTAACACGATGTAAGAAGCTTTATTTGGACACATATATCAGTGGATAATCACCCTGAAGTTGAATCAATATCATAGGAGTTATGATGAAGAAGTTATCCCATATTTAGCCGAAGTTATTCCAGTTTAACCTGTTTGGAGATTTAGAAATTTCTTCTTGATTCTAATGAAACCAGAATGAATCAAGATGTAATAAGATTTATTTGTACTCATAAATCAGTGGATAATAACTCTGAATTTGAATCAATATCATAGGAGTTATGATGAAGAAGTTATCCCACTTTTAACCGAAGTGATTCCAGTTTATCATGTTTGGAGATTTGGCAATCTTGATTATAATCAAACCACAATGAAACACTATGTAATAAGCTTTATTTGGACTCATATATCTGTGGATAATGAACCTGAAGTTGAATCAATATCATAGGAGTTATGATGAAGAAGTTATCCCACTTTTAACCGAAGTGATTCCAGTATACCCTTTTTGAAAATTTGGCAATTTCTTCTTGATTCTAATAAAACCATAATGTAACACGTTGTAAAAAGATTTATTTGGACACATATATCAGTGGATAATCACCCTGAAGTTGAATCAATATCATAGGAGTTATGATGAAGAAGTTATCCCATATTTAGCCGAAGTTATTCTAGTTTAACCTGTTTGGGGATTTAGAAATTTCTGCTTGATTCTAATGAAACCACAATGAATCAAGATTTAATAAGATTTATTTGTACTCATAAATCAGTGGATAATCACTCTGAATTTGAATCAATATCATAGGAGTTATGATGAAGAAGTTATCCCACTTTTAACCGAAGTGATTCTAGTTTATCATGTTTGGAGATTCGGCAATTTCTTCTTGATTCTAATCAAACTAGAATGAATCACGCAATAATAAGCTTGATTTGGACTCATATATCATTTGAAAATCACCCTGAAGTTGAAACGATATCATAGGAGTTTTGATGACGAAGTTATCCCAGTTTAAACCGAAGTGATTCCAATTTACCATGTTTGGAGGTTTGGCAATTTATTCTTGATTCTAATCAAACCAGAATGAATCAAGATTCAAGAACCTTTTTTGGGACTCCAAAATCAGAAGATAATCACCCTCAAGTTAAATCAATATCATAGGAGTTATGATGAAGAAGTTATCCCACTTTTAACCGAAGTGATTCCAGTTTATCATGTTTGGAGATTTGGCAATTTCTTCTTCATTATAATCAAAAAACAATGAAACACTATGTAAGAAGCTTTATTTGGACTCATATATATGTGGATAATGAACCTGAAGTTGAATCAATATCATAGGAGTCATGATGAAGAAGTTATCCCACTTTTAACCGAAGTGATTCCAGTATACCCTTTTTGAAAATTTGGCAATTTCTTCTTGATTCTAATAAAACCATAATATAACACACTGTAAGAAGCTTTATTTGGACACATATATCAGTGGATAATCACCCTGAAGTTGAATCAATCATAGGAGTTATGATGAAGAAGTTATCCCACTTTTAACCAAAGTGATTCATGTATATCATGTTTGGAGATTTGGCAATTTCTTCTAGATTCTGATCAAACTAGAATGAATCACGAAATAACAAGCTTGATTTGGACTCATATATCATTTGATAATCACCCTTAAGTTGAACCGATATCATAGGAGTTTTGATGACGAAGTTATCCCACTTTAAACCGAAGTGATTCCAATTTACCCTTTTTGGAGGTTTGGCAATTTATTCTTGATTCTAATCAAACCAGAATGAATCAAGATTCAAGAACCTTTTTTGGGACTCAAAAATCAGAAGATAATCACCCTCAAGTTGAATCAATATCATAGGAGTTATGATGAAGAAGTTATCCCACTTTTAACCGAAGTGATTCCAGTTTATCATGTTTGGAGATTTGGCATTTTCTTCTTGATTATAATCAAACCATAATGAAACACGATGTAAGAAGCTTTATTAGGACTCATATATCTGTGGATAATGAACCTGAAGTTGAATCAATATCATAGGAGTTATGATGAAGAAGTTATCCCACTTTTAACCGAGGTGATTCCAGTATACCCGTTTTGAAAATTTGGCAATTTCTTCTTGATTCTAATAAAACCATAATGTAACACGATGTAAGAAGCTTTATTTGGACACATATATCAGTGGATAATCACCCTGAAGTTGAATCAATATCATAGGAGTTATGATGAAGAAGTTATCCCACTTTTAGCCGAAGTTATTCCAGTTTAACCTGTTTGGAGATTTAGAAATTTCTTCTTGATTCTAATGAAACCAGAATGAATCAAGATGTAATAAGATTTATTTGGACTCATAAATCAGTGGATAATCACTCTGAATTTGAATCAATATCATAGGAGTTATGATGAAGAAGTTATCCCACTTTTAACCGAAGTGATTCCAGTATATCATGTTTGGAAATTTGGCAATTTCTTCTTGATTCTAATCAAACTAGAATGAATCACGAAATAATAAGCTTTATTTGGACTCATATATCATTTGATAATCACCCTGAAGTTGAACCGATATCATAGGAGTTTTGATTACCAAGTTATCCCACTTTAAACCGAAGTGATTCCAATTTACCCTGTTTGGAGGTTTGGCAATTTATTCTTGATTCTAATCAAACCAGAATGAATCAAGATTCAAGAACCTTTTTTGGGACTCAAAAATCAGAAGATAATCACCCTCAAGTTAAGTCAATATCATAGGAGTTATGATGAAGAAGTTATCCCACTTTTAACCGAAGTGATTCCAGTTTATCATGTTTGGAGATTTGGCAATTTCTTCTTGATTATAATCAAACCACAATGAAACACTATGTAAGAAGCTTTATTTGGACTCATATATATGTGTAATGAACCTGAAGTTGAATCAATATCATAGGAGTCATGATGAAGAAGTTATCCCACTTTTAACCGAAGTGATTCAAGTATACCCTTTTTGAAAATTTGGCAATTTCTTCTTGATTCTAATAAAACCATAATGTAACACATTGTAAGAAGCTTTATTTGGACACATATATCAGTGGATAATCACCCTGAAGTTGAATCAATATCATAGGAGTTATGATGAAGAAGTTATCCCACTTTTAACCGAAGTGAGTCCTGTATATCATGTTTGGAGATTTGGCAATTTCTTCTAGATTCTGATCAAACTAGAATGAATCACGAAATAACAAGCTTGATTTGGACTCATATATCATTTTATAATCACCCTTAAGTTGAACCGATATCATAGGAGTTTTGATGACGAAGTTATCCCACTTTAAACCGAAGTGATTCCAATTTACCCTTTTTGGAGGTTTGGCAATTTATTCTTGATTCTAATCAAACCAGAATGAATCAAGATTCAAGAACCTTTTTTGGGACTCAAAAATCAGAAGATAATCACCCTCAAGTTGAATCAATATCATAGGAGTTATGATGAAGAAGTTATCCCACTTTTAACCGAAGTGATTCCAGTTTATCATGTTTGGAGATTTGGCATTTTCTTCTTGATTATAATCAAACCATAATGAAACACGATGTAAGAAGCTTTATTAGGACTCATATATCTGTGGATAATGAACCTGAAGTTGAATCAATATCATAGGAGTTATGATGAAGAAGTTATCCCACTTTTAACCGAGGTGATTCCAGTATACCCGTTTTGAAAATTTGGCAATTTCTTCTTGATTCTAATAAAACCATAATGTAACACGATGTAAGAAGCTTTATTTGGACACATATATCAGTGGATAATCACCCTGAAGTTGAATCAATATCATAGGAGTTATGATGAAGAAGTTATCCCACTTTTAGCCGAAGTTATTCCAGTTTAACCTGTTTGGAGATTTAGAAATTTCTTCTTGATTCTAATGAAACCAGAATGAATCAAGATGTAATAAGATTTATTTGGACTCATAAATCAGTGGATAATCACTCTGAATTTGAATCAATATCATAGGAGTTATGATGAAGAAGTTATCCCACTTTTAACCGAAGTGATTCCAGTATATCATGTTTGGAAATTTGGCAATTTCTTCTTGATTCTAATCAAACTAGAATGAATCACGAAATAATAAGCTTTATTTGGACTCATATATCATTTGATAATCACCCTGAAGTTGAACCGATATCATAGGAGTTTTGATTACCAAGTTATCCCACTTTAAACCGAAGTGATTCCAATTTACCCTGTTTGGAGGTTTGGCAATTTATTCTTGATTCTAATCAAACCAGAATGAATCAAGATTCAAGAACCTTTTTTGGGACTCAAAAATCAGAAGATAATCACCCTCAAGTTAAATCAATATCATAGGAGTTATGATGAAGAAGTTATCCCACTTTTAACCGAAGTGATTCCAGTTTATCATGTTTGGAGATTTGGCAATTTCTTCTTGATTATAATCAAACCACAATGAAACACTATGTAAGAAGCTTTATTTGGACTCATATATATGTGGATAATGAACCTGAAGTTGAATCAATATCATAGGAGTCATGATGAAGAAGTTATCCCACTTTTAACCGAAGTGATTCCAGTATACCCTTTTTGAAAATTTGGCAATTTCTTCTTGATTCTAATAAAACCATAATGTAACACATTGTAAGAAGCTTTATTTGGACACATATATCAGTGGATAATCACCCTGAAGTTGAATCAATATCATAGGAGTTATGATGAAGAAGTTATCCCACTTTTAACCGAAGTGATTCCTGTATATCATGTTTGGAGATTTGGCAATTTCTTCTAGATTCTGATCAAACTAGAATGAATCACGAAATAACAAGCTTGATTTGGACTCATATATCATTTTATAATCACCCTTAAGTTGAACCGATATCATAGGAGTTTTGATGACGAAGTTATCCCACATTAAACCGAAGTGATTCCAATTTACCCTTTTTGGAGGTTTGGCAATTTATTCTTGATTCTAATCAAACCAGAATGAATCAAGATTCAAGAACCTTTTTTGGGACTCAAAAATCAGAAGATAATCACCCTCAAGTTGAATCAATATCATAGGAGTTATGATGAAGAAGATATCCCACTTTTAACCGAAGTGATTCCAGTTTATCATGTTTGGAGATTTGGCAATTTCTTCTTGATTCTAATCAAACTAGAATGAATCACGAAATAATAAGCTTGATTTGGACTCATATATCATTTGATAATCACCCTGAAGTTGAACCGATATCATAGGAGTTTTGATGACCAAGTTATCCCACTTTAAACCGAAGTGATTCCAATTTACCCTGTTTGGAGGTTTGGCAATTTATTCTTGATTCTAATCAAACCAGAATGAATCAAGATTCAAGAACCTTTTTTGGGACTCAAAAATCAGAAGATAACCACCCTCAAGTTGAATCAATATCATAGGAGTTATGATGAAGAAGATATCCCACTTTTAACCGATGTGATTCCAGTTTATCATGTTTGGAGATTTGGCAATTTCTTCTTGATTATAATCAAACCATAATGAAACACGATATAAGAAGCTTTATTTGGACTCATATATCTGTGGATAATGAACCTGAAGTTGAATCAATATCATAGGAGTTATGATGAAGAAGTTATCCCACTTTTAACCGAGGTGATTCCAGTATACCCGTTTTGAAAATTTGGCAATTTCTTCTTGATTCTAATAAAACCACAATGTAACACGATATAAGAAGCTTTATTTGGACACATATATCAGTGGATAATCACCCTGAAGTTGAATCAATATCATAGGAGTTATGATGAAGAAGTTATCTCACTTTTAGCCGAAGTTATTCCAGTTTAACCTGTTTGGAGATTTAGAAATTTCTTCTTGATTCTAATGAAACCAGAATGAATCAAGATGTAATAAGATTTATTTGGACTCATAAATCAGTGGATAATCACTCTGAATTTGAATCAATATCATAGGAGTTATGATGAAGAAGTTATCCCACTTTTAACCGAAGTGATTCCAGTATATCATGTTTGGAGATTTGGCAATTTCTTCTTGATTCTAATCAAACTAGAATGAATCACGAAATAATAAGCTTTATTTGGACTCATATATCATTTTATAATCACCCTGAAAATGAACCGATATCATAGGAGTTTTGATGACCAAGTTATCCCACTTTAAACCGAAGTGATTCCAATTTACCCTGTTTGGAGGTTTGGCAATTTTATTCTGATTCTAATCAAACCAGAATGAATCAAGATTCAAGAAACTTTTTTGGGACTCAAAAATCAGAAGATAATCACCCTCAAGTTGAATCAATATCATAGGAGTTATGATGAAGAAGTTATCCCACTTTAAACCGAAGTGATCCAGTTTATCATGTTTGGAGATTTGGCAATTTCTTCTTGATTATAATCAAACCATAATGAAACACGATGTAAGAAACTTTTTTGGACTCATATATCTGTGGTTATTGAACCTGAAGTTGAATCAATATCATAGGAGTATGATGAAGAAGTTATCCACTTTTTACCGAAGTGATTCCAGTATACCCTTTTTGAAAATTTGGCCAATTTTTTCTTGATTTAATAAAACCCATAATGTAACATGATGTAAGAAGCTTTATTTGGACACATAT